>APFE030481152.1:0-34106 GCA_000404065.3 Pinus taeda | reverse complement strand
CATGCCTCTGAACTGTGTTACAATGAGGCTCGAAGGCCTATTTATTGTTGAGAAACAATGGAAAAACCCTTCACATTCGAAAACCTAACCCTAGAAGATGAAATGCCAAATTGTGGACCCCGTTTTTGGGTAAGTTGGTACATCAACTTCCTGGGGTCGCGAATTGGTCGTATTATCTCCGTTTGACGCGCATGATAGCCCGTTGGAAAGATATCTCCGAGGACTACGATGGAAAATACGATTTTCAGACAGAAAATTCACTCGCGGTAGATTTCCCAAAAAACGTCGTTTAGGGCCTCAAAACGGCTCCGGAAGTTTAGGACCCGAAAAACTGGTAAAAATAGTAAACTGTGCTATAATTAAGGAAACTAAAAGAAGCACTAGAGGGGATCCAAGTGTAATTAGCGGGTGGCCACCAATATCCACCTGGATCATTGTAGTAATGATAGTTTTTGCAAAATATTTTATTTCCGTATAATCTATTAATTTTCCATTAAATGAAATGTTTGCCTTTTCAAATTTTGGCAGATCTTAAGAGGTATGTGTGTGTTCACATAGCATAACTTAGTCTAAAATGTGTAATTTTTTAATATAAATATATATGATATATATATATATATATATAATATATAATATATATATATATATATATATAATATATATATATAATATACATAATATGATCTACACGGAGAGAACTTAATTTTTGCATATTAAAAATTTATTTTTTTAATCAAAATTATATTTTTTATTATTTTTTCGAAGTTGGCAAAGTAATATTTTCAATTGCATTTTTGTAGACACGTGTTTGCCATAAGATTTTTTCTACTCTTTAAATAAATTCAAAAATCAAGAGTAGCTTTTGTATTTTTTAAACAAATTTAAAAACAAAGTGTATGCTTTTGAAGAGGACTCATAAACAAAGATATTTGTATTTTTTGAAATTTTATTGTTTTGTATATTTTATGTTATTATTTTTTTATTCATCCCCTTTGAAACTGTCCAAAAAAAATTCAGACATTATGTTTAAAAGAAATTAGATGAAAAATATCATATGAATTCAAAAATCTCAAACTCATATGTCATTGGATAGATGATTCCTTCATGAATCCAACATGATCAGCTATGCCACATAAGGAAAACTTATGTTTGAAACTCGCTAGGGTATAAAATGGTGTTGCAGAGAAATCTGCAAAAAGGGAGCTAAAAATCCATTTTTAGGCCCTCAACAGCTCGATTGAGCACTTAAAAAGCTTGATCGAACACTTTAGGTAAAATTTGAAATAGCTCGATCAAGCCCTTTAAACCATAACATACTTAGTGTTTTGTATATTAACACAACCCTTTTAATAAGAAAATAGGAAAGCCAAAGTAAATTTGGGGATGATCATCTATAACATGGAAAATAACAATGTATCTTCAGGGTGAATGTAAGTTGATGATGGTCTCTCATGTCTAGTGACTCATTAGTGTTAATGAAAACATAAATAGCAATGTATTAACTTGGAGGAATGATTCTAGTTACTTTCACAATTAATTTGAATATGGTGTGAAAAAATGAAAAATAGGAAACAGAATTAACTTTATGAATATTTATTTTTTATCTATATAAATCATGTTTTACGATGTGAAATTTGCATTTTTCTAACATTAATATGTTATTTTTCATGCAAAATATAATACATATGCTTCTACAGTTGTTAATATTGAGTATCTAAATAATAGATTTCCCTATAAAAAATTGTAGAATTATCGAGAATAGATTATCCTTGTGTTCAATTTTTCAAAAATATATAATATATATATATATATATATTATAATATTATTATATATCTTAATATGAAACACATTATATAATGTGAAATTAAAAGGCCTTCTTGTGCTAATGATAAGTAAAAAGTTCTTTAACATTATAAACATTTTTTTTTAGATTGTAGATTTCATTTATGGTACACAATATTCTATATATTATATATATATATCTATATATATTATATTTTTTTATATATATATATATATATATATATATATATATATATATAGATATTCTAAAAATGGCTAAAATAAAAGGACAATATTATTGCGAAAATAAGAGATATATTTTAATATTTTGATATATTCCAAGAAAAAAAATATATTAAGCATCATAAACAATATCATTTTTTAAAATAACTTATGTATTTGGATGCGCAATCGACTTTTATGTGTCTATAATTTCATGGATTTGTCTAGCCTATAAAAACATAACGGAAAATTATAGATATCGAGCGTTATGAAAAATGGATTTTTTCATGTATTTGCAATCCAAACCACTAGGTTTGTCAACTCAAACCTATATTTCTGGAAACCAACTCAAGAATGTTTGCGAGAGTTGTCTCTCATGCCCAAAATGAAATTGAATTTAAAATATCATGCATTCCATCAATGCATGCACACTCACTCTTGGAATGTGGGAAAATTAGGGAGAGGGGGGAGAGAGAGGAGTAGAGAGAGAGCAGGAGAGAGAGGAGGAAGGCAAGGAGAGAGTGTATGAGTGAGAGGTGGAAAGTGAGAGGGAGAGAGAGTGAAGGGTTAGAGAGATAGGTAAATAGGTAAAGTGAGTGGGGGATAGAGGGGGAGGGAAAGTGGAGTAGTGGGGAAGAGAGAGAAAAATGGAGAGAGGGGAAGAGAGGGAGGGAGGAGATAGAGAGAGAAAAAGAGAATCAGGGAGATGGAATGAGGTTTAGAGAGAGGGGGATATAGGAGGGAGAAAAGAGAGAGATGGTGGGAAGGAGAGATGGGAATATGTAGAGAGAGAGAGAGAAGAATAGTAGGGTATAGTTGAGAGAGAGAGCATAGATAGAGGGATGGAGGGAGGGAGAAAAAGAGAGATGGAGACAGAGAGATCAAGAGAGAGGTGGAAAGTGAGAGGGAAGAGAGATATACAGTGGAAGGGAGGGAGAAGGAGAGTAGGTGAAGGAGAGAGGAAGATGGAGAGAGAGGGGGGAAGCGAGGGAGAGAGATATAAAGATATTGGAAAGGGGGTTATTGTTAAGGAGGGATTAAGAGAGAGAGAGAGAAATATATGGATGGAGGGAGGGATAAAGGGGAAATAGGAGAGAGAGGGAGAGATCTAGGGTAGAGGAGAATGAGGGTGAGTGAGTAAGTGAGTGACTAGGAGGTGGAGTTAGGGGTAGAGAGATGGGTAAGGACGAGAGATAGGTGAAGGAAGGGTGAGTGAGAGTGGGGAGAGAGGGAGAGAGGGTAAGAGAGTAAGTGAGTATGTGTGTGTGCTTGTGAAAGAGGGGAATGGATAGTTGAAATATAGATGGTTGGATAGAGTATTGGGGTGCGGGGAGAGATGGGGAAATGGTTGTAGAGTGAGAGTGGGGGGAGAAAGGTGTAGAGAGATATGAGAGAGAGAGAGGGATATAGGGGTGTTGGCCCTTAGTTTTGGTCTATTTTTGTTTAAGGAAACTTACTTAATCTTTATATTTTCCATCCATTTTCCATCACATCCATCTCATTTTAATGTATTTTATGCATATTCAGGTATTTAATTTTAATTTTGCAATTTCTAGAAGTTTTTATGAAAACTGAGTTTCAAGTGCAATTTTGGACAGAATCAAAAATTCCCATAATAACTATGTGGATGACATATTTGCAGGACACTTGGGCTAGAGATGGATGCATGAATGGAAATCTTGGGAATTAGGACTGAAATAATTCCACTTGGTTCGGTCAAAACAAGCTTTATTAGGCCCGGTCAAGGCTGGTCAAACATGACTAGTCACCTAAAAAATTCTTAGGAAATAGGGCAGTTTTATGACTTCATGGGATTGTCCATATTTTTAGTGATAGATTGGATGGATTTGACTTAGATAGATGGATATGAATAGATATAATTGTTAGAGATACTTTAGATCAGTTTGTTTCATAAACTTTTATTTAAGCCAAGACTTTGAAGGCTTATGATATGTAATTTTTATATAACTTTACGCTGAGTGTTTTGAATATTGGAGATTAATTAGAAGAACTCGTTCTACTTTGATTTTGCTGTTCATTAGTGTGGATGAGTGCTTGAAGTTTTAGCATTTGATAGCAACCTCAAGTGTGCAAGGAAATGATGGAGGACCCCCACTCCAAGCTAAGTACACTTCATTGTTAAACTAGCTTAATTTTCATGAACTAGTTGCTTTAGATTTGTTTACTTGTTTTCTTTCAGGTTTGCTTATTTGAATTAATGTGTGATTATTATTGAATGGATATTGGTTTAATTATAATCTACATATGAAGGGACACACAGGAATTTAAGTTAAATTCCCCTTCTATTTGATTTTGAACTAAAACTGAATTTCATTCTCCTTTTTTTATTTGAAGTTATTTATGCATTTTTTGGTTTGAAGCAATGGCGATTATGATATAATAGAATTGTGAAGAAGGACAATCTGGTCCTCCTTAGTTAGGAGCCTCTTCTTTTACATCTTTTGCATCATAAATCATTGTTAATTAGTGATTTGGATTTATCTTCATGAAAGTAGTATTGTAGGGAAAGACAACCTGGTTCTCCTAAGTTAGGAGCCTCATCCCTCACATATTACATAAATGAATTAGAAATTATTAAAATAGGGTTATATTTGTAATATGTACTTCCTTAAGGTTGATCTGGAAAAACCGGTTTCGATTGATTTTGAATCTCAGTTGGATCCAGACGAAAGGAAATGGCTCCTCGCCCCGCCAAGAAGGCCGCTGCAGCAAGCCCTTCTCCAAAGAAAGAGAAAGCTGGAGGTGCTAAGTCGAAGCAGACAACACCAAACGCTGATTCAGCACCGACTGTAATTATGGAAGCCAAAGGGCCGAAGCAGTGATCGGCCAAACCTAATGGAGCAGAGGTGGCACCTGAAGCCGACATAGCTTCTGCAAAGAGTAATATCTTGAAATCGATAGTTCCAGCCGTCAAGAAATGCCTGTTTCCTTCGGCCGGTCCAGGGGATTCCGCTCCCTCTGTAATGTGTCGGGGTTTGTCAATGGCGGCAGTGAAATACAAGCCTGAGGACGATTTGTCGATTCAAGATGATAGAGAAAGGTGTCAGGCTTCGGAAATCCACCGTGGGGGTTGGCCTAATATTCTTGAGGGTAAGCGAGATCGGGCTCTCAATAGACAGATCAACCAAGATCTTGCAGGTTTGATACCCCAGATGGAAAATCGCCATGGCAGATCTGCTCTAGGAAGCATAAGAAGCCCTAGCATTGGGTCTAGGCACTCTTGTGATTCCTTTCAGATCCAAATTTCTCAGCCTTCAGGCAGAACCACCCTATAATGGATCAGTTCTCCAGATCTGGTACTGGATCTCAAACTGGATCTAGAATGGTGGATTGGGATCCCTTCAGGCTTTCAGAGACTTCTCTTTCAAGGTAAGCAACTTGAAGACCTTCTTCCCCTCTCTTCTTACAACATTACTAGGAACATCTCTTTGGTGGTAACCTTCGTCTGCGAGGAGGTGCAGCGGGTCAATCATCCTCTGCTCGTCCCTTCTCATACAAAGATGCAGTACACTCTGAGAACCCCAGACCCCCGGAGGCCCTTAAACCTAAGGTCTTTTTGGTTGATAAGATAGAAGAAGTTCCCTCTGTTGAAATCACCCATGAAGATCTTGCAACCCAACTTCAAGAATTTTCAAAAAGAGCTATCATTTGCAGATTTAATGGACTGTGGCCGCGATCTCAGGATCTCTATGCATGGACCCATGAAAACTAGACTCATCATTGTAAGATCAGTTTCTGTTCAAAAGGTTACTTCATTGTTCTATTTGATAATGGTAAGCATTATGAAAAGGAATTAGAAGAAGGCCCTTGGTTCATGGGAACTGCGGGGCTCTTCTTGACTCCTTGGTTCGCGGATTTTGATCCAGCAACTGCAGTCATTACCAGGACACCTGTATGGATCAGGCTTCCAAACTTACCTACCCACTTATGGCATACTCGTGTCTATAGAGCTATAGGCAACACCTTGGGTAGTTTCATTATGGGAGATTCCTGGTGGGAATCCAAAGGTCTCTACGCATATGCCAAAATATGTGTGGAGTTAGACTTGAGAAAAGGACTTCCAGACCAGATCAATCTCAAGATAAACGACATTGTCTAGTCCCAGACATTGGATTACGAAAATACTACATTCCGTTGCCGCCATTTCCACCAATTAGGGCATTTGCAGAACACCTGCCCATCCCGCCCGACAAAAAAGAATAAGGATAACTTCTCCAAGCCCAAGACCAAACGATGGGTCCCTTGCTCTCCACCTCCAGTCGTGGATTCTGATTCCTCCAGCTCTGAAGATGAAGGTAGTGATGCGGAAATGGATCAAGCCCCTCATTCTATGGTCCCTTCCACCGATGGTCCGACGCAGTCCTCCGAAACTGCCACCACTCAGAAATGCATCCATTTGACCTCCTCCTTTGATTCAAAAAAGGAGGGCTCCCCTGTGGAGAACCCTAATCTTCAAGTTGTAATTGCTCATTCACCCCACGACGGTTAGGTCGAAGTCAAAAAAAGGAAAGGGAAAAGCTTCATGTTGAGGTTTCTACCCATTTTGGGTAGAAGGCAATCTTTTTTTCCTTCTAGCCATATGTTGTAGCTTCTTGCTTGTTTCACTTCTTCTCCAGAACCGAGGTTGATAGTCCTATAATTTCTAGTTGCCGGTTTTCTGTCTCTCTTGAATGTACTTCCTTAACTCTTCAAATTTTATCTTCTAAACTTGGCTACATCTGATATCCATACATTGTGGACTTGCCTCCAAGTTTTACAAACCTGGATTGATAATAAATACTTGTGTTAATTGTGTTAATAAATTAGCTCAACATTTTGGCGTCGTTGCCGAGGAGGCAATTATCAGCATAGTCAAATAGAAGATAAACAAAATAGTAAAAATTTGATCAAAAAAATTAGTTAAAATACATTTCTCTTAGTTATGTTTCTTTATGCCTAGAAATAGATATCCTAAAAGTAGATTCCCAAAACAAAACCCCAAACAAAAAAATAAAATAAAAAATAACTACAAAATCCATTTGTAAGACAAGATCTAAAAAAATGATGTTAAAGAAATTATTTAGAGAGGGAGGGTATGGCACCACAAGACTATTCTCAAGTCCTTGTCCTCAGTTTGTAATGCTCACTAGGGATGAATCTTTGTGTCAAAGGATAGAAGAGCAACAAAACATCCATGAAGATGATCCATAGGAAGAGAATCTAGAACTTTCTTCTAGCTATCTTTATGAGGAGGTGAATGAGTCATGGATCACATGCAATGAAGATCAAACATTAAGCCAGAAATTGAAGAACTTCTAGCATGTATATCACAAGATCCCTTGTGCATACAAGATTGTGAACAAGTACCACAAGAAGAGTTATGTGCTATGACAATTAATGAGAGCCAAACAAACAAAGATCATCTTAAAACTTGGTTTCAACTAGTCATTAGGTTACAACACTACTCCATTTTTCAATATTCTTTCTCATCAAATCTTTATGATCAGATAAATTTTCATGTCCAAACATTCATTAACATATATTTTTCAAATTTGGATATGAGTTTACTTATGATCTTGTTACGAAAATGGATGCATTGGAAATTCTCCTATACTTGAGAGAATGAACTATTTTTATAAAATAGAATAGGATAGAATATAATAAATAAACAAGTAGAATGAATTCAGAATAAGACTTCCATAATAATTTTGTTTCAAACTACCATGAATATTTCTTCAAATCATTGTTCAATATTCATTTGAAAGGACGACATGACAAAATGCAGTAAGAACAATCCTATTTTGGGTAACCGTATAGGATTATTTTTAAATCATGTTTTTTACATATCTCTTCAAATCTAGTTTTGGAATCCATTTTGAAATTTTCAATTTAAATCACAAATAAAAATATGAGCAAAACCAAAACTAGGTCTCAAGTGAGATGTTGAGGAGAGAGATATTACAACCTATATTTGAGGTGTCTAATGGAAACATTTTTACCTGAAATTGATAGGGAGGATAGCCCTTGGAATCTAGTTTCCAAATTAATTCAAATCAACTCAATCAGGTATCATATGAAAAAATTATTCTTAAAATACTAACTGCTTGTCGAAAGAGATGCATGGTGACAATTCTAGGCCTTGACTGTTCATCGGCTTATTTGACATACTAAATCATATTATTTTCAAAACCTATTTATATGGGAGATATATATGCAAGTCTAATTTAACACACAATTTGAATCACCCCATTTGGAGGTGAACTGAAAAAGTTATGCCACATTTAGTGACTGCATGTCTTCAAACCAACATTGTAAAACTCTGCCTCCTAGGTCTGTTCATCACCAATTTTGTGACATCAAGCCTAAGAATTTTTAAAACCTGTTTCTACTAGAAATATGAAAATGAACCTACTTTAATCTCCAAGTGGAATCACATTGATCTAATATTTATCGAATAAGTTACACACTTCAAATAGTGAATGTTGGTCTAGTTACAAATTAAGAAACAACTCTATCAAACATGGCACTCCTTATAATTTTTACCATATCATTTTAAGCCATTTTGAAAACATGTTTATACTGGAGTTAGCCATATGAATTCACTTCAACGTGACTTTTGAATCACTCTAATTTGATATAAAGAGAATATTTTGTAAACAAAATATCGCTAGGAGGTCTAGGCTGGCCACCATTCCTCAAGGGGTAAATAAATGCATTTTGTTTGTATATCATCTTTGGACTTGTTTTCTAAGAAATGCTTGTAATAATTTACATATTTATTGGAAGAAGAAACACTATACACCTCTCTTCCTCCATCATCTAATATTGTATTGCAGGCAAGTGCTATGTTTTTGCAGGTCCCCAGAAGATTTGAGAGGTTAATTTCATAGATGAAAGATTTTCAAAATCAATTTTTTTTTAAATTCATATCAACGAATATGAAATGAAAGTATTCAAGCGAAAATCAAGTGGGAATTCACCTGATATTGAGTTCATCCAATGAAACTCCAATTTGTGAAGCTTGCTCTTAGTTGCTGACCAACAACACCAATCACTCTACGACATGATCGAGATCGAGGCAAAAAGACATGAAGATAATCATTAGAAGACGAAGTCAAGTTTTGTTTTACCATGAAAGTCACATCCATTGCATAAAAGTCTTTCACAAACCATATTGTTCATGATTTTATCCATCATCCATATTGTATGTTAAGCTCCACGATCATGCACGTTGAAGTCCAGAGTTATTATATATCCCTTTACTACTATATCATGACTTCAATATAACCTATTTTCATAAGCTTTTCATACTTCCGTACTCCATTACACCCCACCTCAATCTAGAAAAGATAAAAAATAGAAAAAGATAAAAAATAATAAAGGAGTTTGGTTGTGAAAATCCGCGAAAGTGGCACAATAAAAACTCGAATTCATATAAGAAAACCAACCAGCTTGGCCAATATGAATTCTCTATTTTGTTTTACCATTTATTTAGTTTGATTTTGCATGAATCATCCTCCAGAATAAGAAAGACTTGTAGACAAGTCTCAGAATAAGCAAGGGGGGAAGATTCATAATAAAACTATGCAAACAATGTGAGCAGTTGTATTGAAGGGTCCTGAATTACATTACAGAAAAAACATGTATATATTGCATATAAATGTACATGACAGAAGGGACCTGAGTTATTATGAATCAATTGTGGAGGGACATGAACAACATTGACAATCAATGGACCAGAATCAATGAAGGATGCTAGAACAGAAGGCAGAAATAAATTCTATATTTCAATCTATCTAAGACATTTGATCAAAGGACATCATCCAATATTGTCAGGGAGTACAAGTATTGTGAGTACAAAATTTTTCTCTTGCAAATTCAAAAATTTTAGAAATTTTTAGAGCTTGTTAAAATTAAATTAGTACCTAAATGCATATTTTATATTCATTACATTACCCTCATCCTATACCCAGTATCCTATACTTAATCCTAAGTACATCCTACATTTATACATTCCATTCATATATTTCATATTCACTTCATGACTTTAAAATATTCCATAACCCCAAGTATTTTTCCTTAAAAGTAAAAGGGACGAAAATGAGGATTTAATAAGTCGAAACCTACACCACAAATAAGACATTAGTATTATGGGAAATAATTTTAAACATGACCTAAATGGTCATTTTAAAATTAAAGAGATATGTTACCAAACATAAGGGATATGTGCATTATGAGAAAACATACAAAATCGAAACGATTCATGTATTAAACCTATCATAGCGCATGAAAAGTCGTACTATTGGCAAATGGTAATATGATATGATGGTGTAAGGTTATTATAGCATGACTAGTGGTAATACAATGAAAACCCAATGAAAAAATGATGAATGAATATCTGGCGAAGGTGGAAGGCAGGATAATAATTCATGCAATCGACGTAGCAACAAAGCAATACATATGACAGTCAAAGGTTAAGTCACGACATGGTGAGATGGTATGCAGTTGGATGGCCACAAATGGATTGGAGGACGGTTACAAATGAATCAAACATAAGCTAAGGTAAATAGATGGAGATATAATAAGTAAACCTAAGCTATAATCATAATAAAAAATGAATGCAAACGCAGAAATGATGAACCATATGGTGTCGACAGCAGGGTTGAAATAATTATAAACGGCTCCATTCTATCGAAATAATTTCGATTTAGTATCCAATGAAATATGTACACAGAATTCCGGTCAGACAACAAACAAAACGGTTAAAACACTTTTTTTTGAAACAACAAAAGATAATCTTGTGCATTTAATAGAGAGAGATCTACCATTTTTGAAGCGAAAGACCTCAGAAACATAAATTTTCTTTGCCATCACAGTCGTTTGAGGCTCAGGAAAGACAGTAGATGCCATTGGCATACAGTTGAAGGAAGTAAAAATGGTTTGACAGAGAAAACAAACCGAGAAAATGGAGGTAGAAATATAGCACTGAGGAACTGGAGAGATAAGAAGGGTAAGCTGAGTAGATTGATGGAGGAAGTGGAGTCAGTTAACAAGAATCTCGTGGAGAGCAAAGGTAAGTAAAAGAATCCGATTCATTTCCTTAATGTGATGGAGATTTTAAAGGAAATATCGGGATTTTTTGCCGAGATCTCTCAATGGACTGTCTATCATTTATGTAGTTTTTGTTTGTGCCACCAGTCAACAAACAGGGGCATTTGAAACGTAGCTAATTAGACCACGAATCAAGGGGATCATGACACTTCAACAACAGTCAGGTATCCTCCATGAAATCGCCAAGTTTGCAGTTAAAACAAAGTATTTGTATAGTGAAGTTTAAATGCACAGGCAGTGGGCTTAATTGCACAATCAATAAATTGTGACATAGCTTCAAGTTAATGAATGATTTATTAAATGTAGCGTGGAGAAAAACAAAATAAAACTCAGCTGATAAGATCCAGATCTTCCATGAAATTTTGAAACAGTGTGTCTCATTAAATTTTGATTGTATGTTGAGTAATGAAATGAGGAATTTTCGTGTAGTTTTGAAATGTGTAGCCTCTAAAAAACGCATAGCTAGCCAAGCTTAAAACTACACTTGTACATGTTTTTTTTATGATCAGACAGTAAGACTAAGTTTCAATTTGATTTCATAATGGAAATGATCAACGAAAACAAAGTGAAACAATTTGTTGATTACTAGCAGTGAAGTGTTGCATGTCTATTTACACACAGTGGCCTCAATTCAACAATCAGTGAGTGAAGAAGTGATTATAATTTGATGTCATAAGAATATGTTAAGAAAAACAAAAATCGAAGGGAGGAATTGTAATATGATTTTGTTTTTTTTTATATATATATTTCTTTTCCAAAACAGAGTTCAATTTCTTTCTTACAGAGATGTGTATAAAGATGGATATTTGGTTTGCATGAATAGAGCAGACTGTTGATAAACAGAAACAGAGAATTCTACATCAGAGACAAAGGAGTTTTCTTAAAATTTTGATGAAACAGAGGATAGAATATAAGTAGATTAATAAAAACATGTTTATTATGTTTTTATAATTTTTCTATATGAAAATTTTGTGTTTGCGAAAGCAGTAAGTTCATATTTTTGAGGATTGGTTTCATCTCTTTTTCAAGGCCATCAAAAAAGAGGTAAACAGGATACTAGAGAAGCATTTTAAGAGAAAAATTGATTTCAAATTGAATGATCATTTAATCTCAGAAGTGCATTTCAATTTAAGAAGCCACTATTTTTCATTGCTTTTTATGAGCAAAAGAAAATGAAATTTGAAAAACGAAAACATGGGTTTTCTTCAGAATGAGCCTAATTATGCTCCACATGGATAGTTTTCTCAAATTCAATGCTATTTGGGATATTTTTATGGTTCTTTCGACCCCTATTTTGTAGATTGCGTGGGTAAAACAGTTGCTAAATTGAAAGTGAATGCCTAGTCATAAAAAGGATTGGCACAAGTTATTTTGTAGTGGAATTATACAAGAAGAAAACCCCCTACACAAGTGAAATAAGATTTAATTTTTTCTGATTGGTGTTTTCTCTGTGGACTGTGCGGCATTGTAAGATTGGCTTCTTTTAGTGAGATATGAGGGCAAATGGATATTGGCTCCTTTAAGTAAAGTTGTTGATATTGCTAATCTGAGAGGGACATGAATCCTATGTCAGAATGTATTACAAAATTCAAGTTTTATTTGTTGTCTTCTTTGAAGCTGCTCATCCAGAATGATTTATTGGTGTTTTATCATCAAAAGAGGAATAGTGTAAAGTTTTTGTATTTGTATGTTGATGGTGAAACCTCAACACACATCAGAGACATTCTTGTTCCCATTACTCGAGAATACATAGCCCAAGCCATAATTTTTCCACTGATAGGTGAAGAATATTACAAAGAGGAACGCTTCAAAGAGAAATAATGAAATTTCTTTTTAGAAAAACAGAGGAAAGAAAAAGAGAAAAAGTAAAGAATGTCATCTACAAGAAAGGAGAAAAAGTACATGAAGGCATAGATATCCTTTTACAGGTAGCTCAAGAGAAAGATTCATCTTCAAGGGTCAGATCCACAGGTCTATCAACAGGTTAGTCAGCATATAGAAGCAAAAGGTCAAGGAGACAGAGGTAAGCATGAGGACATGCATGAGAGTAAGCAATGGGGAGATGTTGGCCCTCAGTTTTGGTCTATTTTTGCTTAAGAAAACTTATTTAACTTTTATATTTTTCATCCATTTTCCATCACATCCATCTCATTTTGATGTATGTTATGCATATGTAGGTATTTAATTTTAATTTTTCAATTTCTAGAAGTTTTTATGAAAATTGAGTTTCAACTGCAATTTTTGATAGAATTAGAAATTCCCGTAATAGCTATGTGGATGACATATTTTCAGAACACTTGGGCTCAAGCTAGATGCATGAATGAAAGCTTGGGAACTAGGACTGAACGAATTCCACTTGGTTCAATCAAAACAAGCTTTATTAGGGCCGATCAAGGCTAGTCAAACATGACTAGTCACCTAGAAAATCCCTAGGAAATAGGGCAGTTTTATGATTTCATGGGATTGTCCATATTTCTAGTGATAGATTGGATGGATTTGACTTAGATAGATGGATATGAATAGATATGATTGTTAGAAAGGCTTTAGATCAGTTTGTTTCATAAACTTCTATTTAAGCCAAGACTTTGAAGGCTTATGATATGTAATTTTTATATAACTTTATGCTGAGACATTTGAATATTGGAGATTAATTAGAAGAACTTGTTCTACTTTCATTTCGTTGTTCATTAGTGTGGATGAGTGCTTGAAGTTTTAGCATTTGATAGCAGCCTCAAGTGTGCAAGGAAAGGGTGGAGGGCCCACACTCCAAGCTAAGTACACTTCATTGTTAAACTAGCTTAATTTTCATGAATTAGTTGTTTTAGATTTGTTTACTTGTTTTGTTTCAGATTTGCTTATTTGAATTAATGTGTGATAACTATTGAATGGATATTGGTTTAATTCTAATCTACATATGAAGGGACACACAGGAATTTAAGTTAAATTCCCCTTCCATTTGATCTTGAACTAAAACTGAATTTCATTCTCTTTTTCTTATTTGAAGTTATTTATGCATTTCTGGTTTGAAGTAATGGTGATTATGATAAAGTAGAATTCTGAAGAAGTACAAATTGGTCCTCCTTAGTTAGGAGCCTCTTCTTTTACATATTTTGCATCATAAACCATTGTTAATTAGTGATTTTGATTTATCTTCATGAAAGTAGTATTGTAGGGAAGGACAACCTAGTTCTCCTAAGTCAGGAGCCTCATCCCTCACATATTACATAAATGAATTAGAAATTATTAAAATGGGCTTATATTTGTAACATATACTTCCTTAACTCTTCAAATTTTATCTTCTAAGCTTGGCTGCATCTGATATCCATACATTGTAAACTTGACTCCAAGTTTTACAAACTCGGATTGATAATGAATACTTGTGTTAATTTGTGTTAATAAATTAGCTCAACAAGGGGTACAGGGATAGAGGAATGTGGGGAGAGAGATATGTCAGGTAATATTAAGAGATAGAGAGAGGGAGAGGGAGTGAGTGAATGAGATGGCGAGAGTGGGGAAAAGGATGGGGGGATATTAAGGAAAGGTGAGAGGGGGAGATTGGGGATGAGAGAGAGAGGAAAAGGAAGAGAAGGGTAGAGAGTGAGGGAGTGTATTTGTGTGTGTCCGTGAGAGAGAGAGAGAGAGAGAGAGAGAGAGAGATGTAGGGAGAAAGGAAATAAAGTCTAGAGGAAGACATAAAGGAAGGTTTAGATAGAGGGGGGGGAGAGGAGAGAGATTTGTAGGAGGGATAGAAAGGGAGAGAAAGTGATGGGGGTAGAGAGAGAGAGAGGAAAAAATGTATGGAGGGAGAGGTGGAGAGTGAGGGATAGAGAGAAAGAGACAAAACAAGAGTGGACATACTGGGAACAAGAAAGTGAATGAGTGGGAGAGAGGGATAGAGTGTGGGGCGGGGGAGAGAAGAAGAGGGCAAGAGAATGGGTGAGCATGAGAAAAAAAGAGAGAGGGAGAAAGTGGTGGGGGAAATAGGGAAACAAATATATGGGGTGAGGAGGGGGAGAGAGAATGGGAGAGGTTGGGAAGTGAAATAGGGATGGAGAGTGGAATAGATGGGTATATGGACATAAAGAGATGAGTAGAGAGGTATATAGGGAAGATTTTGTTAGAGAGAGTGAGAGAGAGAAAGAGGAGTGGGGAGATAGGGTAAGAGAGGGAGGGAAGGATATATGGAAAGAGAGAGAAAGGGGAGTGGAATAGACTAAGAGGGGGAGGAGTATAGGGAGAGAGAGTGAGTGAGTGATAGGAAAAGAGTGAGAGGGGGAGAGAGAGAGGGGGGAGAAAGGGTGGGGATATTAGGGAAAGGGGGAGAGAGATATTGGGGGAAAAAAATGAGAGAGAAATAGCAAGAGGGGGTGAAAGGGAGAGAGTGAGGGAGCATGTTTGTATGTGTATAAGAGAGAGAGAGAGAGAGAGAGTTGCCAGGAAAGGGAGGGAGGTTTAGAGAGAGAGGGAGACTTGGGAGGATATGGAGGGAAGTTTAGAGAGAGAGGAGAGGGGTAGAGATTGGGATAGAGGTGGAGAGTGAGAGGGAGAGATAATTATGGGTGTATAGAGAGACAAGGAATAGTGCACGTGAGAGAGAGAGAGAGAGAGACAAAGAGGGGGGGTAGAGAAAGAGGGTGTAGGATAGAAGGGAAGATATATATAGAGAGAGGGAGGTGGGGGAGATAAATCTAAGGGGGTATTTTGAAAGGGGGGAGATAGATCAAGAGGATATGGAGAGAGAGAGAGTGTGTGAATGAGAGGTGGAGAGTGAGGGAGCTGAGGGATATGGAGTGTTATACGAAATCTATGACTGTGGACATAAGTATCTTCCCTAGACCTAGTGGCCTGGTTTAGAACAACAAAAAGAAAATACTATAAATTTCTCCTTAAAGAAACTAGAGAATGGAAAGGTGCTTACTTGTGATCCGTTGAAAGCTCTTCTCTCTTTTTGGCTTGTAAGCTCCAACCATAGCTCTGATTGCTATAATTAGAACCCGCACAAACGACTGACACAAGACAAAGATCTACGACATCTATGTAGCATTATCCAATCACTCTATTCAATCGATTAGCATAGCATTGAAATATATGCATGTAAACATAACATAACACATATAAGAATTAATATGAAAGGGGGAGATTTTAAAACCAAAAGTGGAAGTTGATCTTGTATAGATCTCCCCAAGTTGACTTGTCATTCCTTGTCACAATGCACACCTCAAGGTCACCCTAATGCATGGAAATGATATCTCTCTTATGATCAAAGTAGCAACATAAGGGTATGATTGGCATTGAAAATCCAACCCTGATGTTGTAAATGGATGTATATTTATAGAAGAGCGTGGTAGTTTAGGAATTCTTATCCATTTACCAATATACTCTTTAGATCCACTTAGGAGGGGAGGATAAACTCAAGGGATAAGAGGTGAAATATCTAAGGTAGGATCAAATAGGATTCAAAGTTCTTATCCAAGGTAAATGGTTGTAACAACTCCTAGAAGTTTTTGGAAGAGGAAGTTTCTAGATTCTTTTGTTTTTCCTAAATTTCTAGAATTAGAACACACCAACAAGAGACAACTTGCTACTAATTAGAGCAAGTGCATAACTGAACAACTTGTTGCTGAACACAGGTCCCTAAAGGGCCAAGGTGTGTTGTGCCTCAAAGACACTGAAATGAGGCAGTCAAGGTCAAAAATGTGGGGATTTGGGAGAGTCATTCTTAAGGATTTGTGTAGGCATGATGGCAAGGTGTTCATGGATGTTGATTGATCTATTTTGTAGGCCTATTGAATGGATGCAACAAAATGGCCTATAACAGAGAGGAAAAAAGAAAGGTAAGGATGGAAATAGGAGGGGATATTGGGGAAGGGAGAGAGAGGGAGAGTGGGGGAGAGTAGAGAGGAGGGTATAGTGAGGGAGAGAGAAGAAGAGAGAGAGGGGAGAGAGTGAGCAAGTGAGAAGGAATGCATTAAAGAGGGGTAGATAGGGAAGGATAGAGTGATAGAAAGGAAGGGTCAAAGAGAGAGGTGGAGAAGAGATAAATAGGGAGTGAAGGAGAGAATGGAAGTGAGAGAGAGGAAGGCTTAGAGAGAGGGGAAGATTTGATGGGAAAGAGAGAGAGAGTTGGGGGGGGAAGTGTGTGAAAAAGATGGGGAAAGAAGGGAAATAAATTGTGAGAGAGGTGGAGAGTGAGAGGGGGGAGAGAAATACAAACGTGGAGGGGAGGAGAGAGAGAAAGAGTGGGGAAGGATAGAGGAGAAGATGGAGAGATAAGGGAGAGAGAAAGGAGGGGGGAGAAGAGAGGGGAAGATGGAGAGCGAGAGAGAGGGAGTGAAGGGAAGAGAGAAATGGAGTGAGGCAGGTAGGGGAAGAATTAGAGGTGGGAGGGAGGTAGATATGGATCTTGGGGGTGTTCTTCTGTAAGGATGATTGAAGGATGGACGTAGGGAGAGATGGATAGATAAAGAGAGGAAAGGAGGGGTAGAATGGTGGAGAGAGAGAGAGAGAGAGAGAGAGAGAGAGAGAGAGAGAGAATGGCATATGGAAGAGAGGGATAGATATGGGGGAGGGAGAGAAGGGGTTGAGAGAGATTCATTGGAGAGAGGGGAGGAAAGAGAGCTAGGGGATAAGAGAACGGAGGTTGAGATAGATAAGAAGGAGAAGAGGAGGGAGAGATAGATAAATAGAGGAAATGGGAGGGAGTAATGTGGAGAGAGAGAGAGTGAGAGAGGTTGGGAAGATATAGATATGGAGTGATAAAGAGAGGGGTAGATGGACACATGAAAAAATAGAGTGGGGAAGAGAGAAATGGGGACTAGGGAGTGAGGGAGATAGAGGTGTAGAGGTGAGAGATGTATAGAAAGAGAGAGACAAAGGAGGTGGAAAGAGAAAGAGTGGGTGAGAGAGAGAGGAGGAGGATTGGGAAAGGGAGAGGGGGAGAGAGAGAAATAAGAGGAAAGGAGAGAGTGTGTGTGAAGGGAAACATCAAGGAGATATGCAGGGAGAAAGGGACAAAGGTTGAGACAAGGTAGGAGAGAGGGGGAGGAAGGAAGGTGGAGAGGTGGGGAAGAGAGAGAGTGGGCATGAAGGAGAAAGGGGAAAATTGACACACACACACACACATGGAAAATAGAGGGGGGAGCGAGGGAAGGAGGGGTGAAGGAAAAGAGAAAGAAGTGGGACATAGTGTGAGAGGGGAAGGGAGGAATATAGAAAGTGACAAAGGCAAAGAGAGGTAAAGAGAGGGAGTAGGGAAGAGATATGGAGGAGAGGAAGGGGAAAGGAGAGGGTAAGATGGACATAGAGAGTGTGTGAAGGATAGAGAAAGAGAGGAAGGGAGAGGGAGAAGGTGAAACATTAATGTAAGTTACAAAATTGTCAGAAAAGTGCACATGTATTCTTAAGAAGATGTGAAATTTTTTGTCAATAATATGTGGACATTGTTTATAGTAATTGTACAAACAACTATCATGCTTTCCATTCACCCAACATTAAAACAACAATATAATAAACATGATCACAACAATGAAAACACATAATTGATATGAAATTTCGTATAATTAGAAAACATGATTTTGTCTTCTTATGTAAATGGGAAACAAGTTATTTTCTTTTTTGTAATTGGAGGAATTTTTTTGTATTTTCTTGTAATTGGAAGACAATTTTTGTGTCCTCATATAGTTGGAAGGCAAAGTCCCTTTTGGATTCTTTTTTTCTTTTACTTGTTGGAAGTATCTTTAAATATGTGGATTCAAGATATTTAAAAAATAATGCGTCTAAGGAAAAATAGCCCATGGTAACTTTCATTGAAGAAAGAGAAAATTCACGGCTAGGTATGACAAGATCTAGGCCTTTTCCCAACCAAAACATGTACTAAAATTGAGAAGAGATTCTATGATCTATGGAACCCACATTAAACATATTAAGAAATGTAACTCTTGGTAGGATAGAATTGTAACACCCACCTCCCACATTTACCCAAGTTAACAGGTCCGTGAAGGTAAACATGTGATGAGAGGCTACTACAGTCTGATTTTACTCCCCATGTACAGTTGAGGAAGTGGAACTGACACACCACAACCAATTTGACCTTCTGCGCATACCACATAACCTACAGGAGCCATCTAACCCTTTTAGGTGATCAACCCCTATGACAACTTGACACTTCATTTCCCTATAGCCTTAGTCTCTCCCATGACATGGTTATGCATGTAATTGGGGGACTCTAGTCACTCTCAAAGCATGGGCATGCAAATGTATGGGGTCTTTTTCAACTATTTTTGAGCCTATGCCCCCATATTTTGTGCCACTTTTTCAATTCCAGTCCTGACTTAGACGACTGGCCATAACTTCATGAAAATTTTAGGAATGAAAAGTAACATAGAACAATGATAGAAATGCAAATACTTGGTTACACCCCTACTAGACATGACAGGAATTTCATTAAACATGTCACAAATATGCATTATACAGGTCATAACAACAGATTTGAGCACAGGGGTCTCATAATTATCTTAGAATCGCTAAGAAGCATTGATGCCTTATCACATTAGCTACATTATCATCTACTAGGTCATATATTCATTGTACATTCATTTAAAAATCAAAACATGATGAGAGCCATACATCATCACTGTCATAAAACATTCTCATAACCAACATATAACTAACAAAAATAACAATGATACATCAGCCATAAATGCCTCATATGAACCAATACATTTACTCATAAAATACCAAAGAGAAATAGTTCTGATTAATGAATGATTAAGCCAACCAAGTTTGAGACTTCCACGTACCACCCAACCATATATTGGTTGTACCAAATCTTTCTTTTAGCCAATCACCCCTATGCCATATTCCAAGCATGAATGTGAGACTTATAACCAAAATCAACCAGGGCTTCCTGAGGCTACACCACCTCACACTCAACAATAGAATTAGGCTTTACCACAATCCTCACTAGATCACTAGGAAAAAAACAAGCATGGATTCCACCAGATCTCTCCACCTACATCGTGAAGAATTTTTCCATCCCAACCTATCGTCTTTTCTATGTATCCCACTATTACCAGTCAAGGGATTCTTAGGCCTATGAGGTCTCAATCGTCTAGGATTTACCATGTATCCCATCCAGGTATTCCTAGGCCCAATCAAGGGTACTCACCACTGAGCTTTACCGTGTATCCCTCCATTCACTGGTCAAGGGATTCCTAGGCTCAATCAAGGTGTTCAAATTCAAGCTTTATCATGTATCCCATACGAGGTTTCCTAGTCCTTGTGAATAATCCTGGGACCCCCCCACTCAAATTTGAGTCCATCTTGTAATCCATCTCAACCACATACAAAGAACCCACCACACCATGGCTATCCGAAAATGGAAAGGCTAGGCTGAAAAACACTATCACACCTGGCAAAATTCATGTCTATGACAGCAAGAGAACTAAGAACACACATGCATAACCATGCATGTCAAATCTAGCAAGGAAATCACACATGGACGTCAATACCTACAAATAATCATGTTGTAGTTGCTAGATCCTGCGCTTCCTTTCTTGATATTTACTTCCTCTTGCCTTCTTTGTCTCTCTGATCCAATGCCAAAGTGCTTTAAGAAAACTTTAAGTGTCCATGAGTGAGAGAGAGATAGAATAGAGAGAGAACTCCAAAAATGAACTAACAAAAGGTATCAACTAATCCTCATAAGCCTTTTTATTAATGAGACCTCTATTTTCTTCATTTTCCATTATTTTCCTTCATTTTCCTCCTCACATGCAACTTGTGACCTTTCAGCTTCCTTTTCTCCTAATTTCCATTATTTTTATAAATAAAATGTCAACTAATGCCATTTTCGCTTTCCAAATCCTTTTCCATTTCCTTTGCCAATTTCCTTACGCATAATAAACCAAATGAACATCCACATTAGGATGTCTTGCCCAATATTCAATATGGAATAAGTGTCCCATAACTGTGGTTATTATTGTGCCTTTATTAACTTGTATTACATTGAATTTTTACCAGGGATGTTACAGAACCCTCCCCCTTGGGGAAACATCGTCTTCGGGGTTCAACGACACCTATAACCAACAAAATTGTTGAAAGAAAAACATACTGCCCATGGAGCTTTATACTTAGCTCATTGCAGAATTTACAATGATCAACCTACTAAAACGAAAACCAACATGACAAGATAACAACATAAGAACCATAATGACATGACACACATAACACTTATTGGAGCTTTATAGCATAGCTCATAGCGGTATTTATATTCATATACATATACATACACATACCAAGCATATACTGGTCTGATCCTTACAAGTATCTTTAAAGATAAAAAAAACTAAGGTTTTAGCTTGGCACATGATCCAATCCACAAGGAGCTCTTCTTGGGCTTGATGTGCAAGTACACCCATTCCCTAACCTGAAACTCCTTAAACAACATGTTCTAACCTGCATAAATTTTATGTTTTTTCATTTGTTGTCTTCAGATTCTTCTTGATTACCTGCATTTCATGTTCCATATCTGTGAACATATTCAGTTCAATCAACACCCTGTTCACTAGATTGCTCCAACTGATGGGAGTATTGCAACTCCACCCATAAGGTGTCTCAAACAAGCTCATCTTGAAAGACACTTCGTAACCATTATTATAAGAAAACTCGACCAACAAAAGATACACCTCCCGTCTCCTCTGTTGGTGCATCACATACATCCTCAACATGTCCTCCAATATCCTGTTGACCCTCTATGTTTTTCCATCCATCTGCAGATGATAAGTTGTCTTGAAGGTCAAATCGGTACCCAAACCTGTAAAAAACTCTTTCCATAATCTAAAAGTGAACTTAGCATCCTTGTTTGACACTTCAAAAAAACATGCAATCTGACCACATCTTTGATGAAGACTTGTGCGACATCACTGGATGAATAAGTGGACTTCACTGAAATGAAGTGTGTTGCCTTTGTCAACATGTCCACCACAACCATGACGGAATCATGTTGTCTAGATTTCCTCAAAAAAACTTTAATGAAATCCATGGAAATGACCTCCCATTTCCACTCTGGAATCAGAATTGGTTGTAGGAGTCCACCTAGGTGCTTACACTTTTCCTTCACCTACTGGCAATCCAAGTACCTAGCCACAAAATCTGCCACATCCTTCTTCAAATTTGGCCAATAATAGAACTTCTTCATTGTTGTCAATGTCTTTTGATATCCTGGGTGACCTGAATATTGTTTCGCATGAAACTCTCGCAAGATAATCTTCTTGAGCTCACTATTGTTTGGCCCATATATCATGTCCTTGAATTTGATCAAGCCATTTGCTGAGAGATGATAGTCCACATCCTGTGCACCTGTACCACTACCTGTACCCGTACCTGTACTATGTTGTAGCCTATACCTGAATACATGAGCTCCATGTACCTCTTATCTTGCTGACCTTCCTATAATATCTAATCTTGTAGATCTGTCCCATGAGAACTCATAGCTGCAATGTGATTTACATGTACCTGCCTGCTAAGAGCATCTGCAACCATGTTCTCTTTACCCTTGATGTATCTGATCTCAAATTAAAACTCACTAATCATGGCTAACCATCTAGATTACCTGGCATTTAGATTCAGTTGGTTAAATAGGTACCTCAACCCACAGTGATCACTCATCAATACAAACCTCCTACCAAGCAAATAGTGCCTCCACATATTCAACACATGAATGATCACTACTAACTCAAGATCATGATTTGGATAGTTCTACTCATGCTCATTCAGGTTTTGTGACTCGTAGTAGACTACCTGTCCCTCCTGCATAAGGAATCCACCAAGTCCTCTCTTGCAAGCATTTGTACATACCACAAACTCTTTGTCTGCATCTATAATCTTTAACACTAGAGTATTTGTCAATAACCTATTTAACTTCTAAAAAAAAGTTACATATTCCTATGTCCATTCAAATTTCTTACCTTGCATCTGCAGTGACATAATAGAATATGCAATCCATGAGAATTTCCTAATGAACCTTGTATAATAAATAACCTGCTAACCCCATAAATTATCTTACCTATTCCACATTTCTAGGAGCTTCCCACTCGATGACAACTCTTATCTTCTTTGGATCTACTGTTATGCCTTCCTTAGAGACCACATGTCCCAAGTAAAGCCCCTTTATCTGAAAGAAACCACATTTACTGAGCTTCACATATGATTGATGTTCTCTCAAAAATCTCAATACTGCTACTAAATGATCGGCATGCTCTTCCTCATCCTTAGAATATATCAAGAAGTCATCAATGAATATAATAAGAAACCTGTCTAGATAAGGACTCAACACACTATTCATCAAGCACATAAAGGTAGTTGGAGAATTAGTTAAACCAAATGGAACTACAACAAACTCATAATGTCCATACTTGATCTGGAAATTTGTCTTGTAGATGTCCTGTTCTTTAATTCGTACCTATTGATATCTGGAATTCTAATCAATCTTTGAGAACACTGCTACTCCCTTCAAATGATTGAACCAGCCATCAATCCTTGGAAATAGATACATGTTCTTGGTGGTCACCTTATTCAACTGCATGTAATCAATGCGTAACTTAAGAGCACCATTCTTCTTCTTCACAAACAATATTGGTGCAACCCAAGGTGATATACTTGACCTAATGTATCTCTTGTCAAGCATTTCCTTCAACTGCAACTTCAACTCTACTAACTCTAGAGTGTTCATCCTGTAAGGTGTATTTGATGTTGGTGTTATCCTTGGTACCAACTCAATAGAAAAGTCCATTTCTCTGTGAGGTGGAAACTCTGAAACCTCTGTTGGAAACACATCCTAAAAGTATTGTAAAACTAGGTATCTTCTGAATACCTTTGTATCCTCATCATGCTTACCTTTGTCACTAGAGATATGTGTTGCAAATAATACACACCCTTTTCTGCGATTGCGCTTTGCCTGCATAGTTTTCACCATCCTAACCAATGTCACTTTCTTCTTACCTTACAATATTCTCTGCTCCCCATTGTCATCCAAGCAGTCAATGGCTTTTTCATAAAAGTCCACTTTGGTCCTATGAATATATATCTAGTCCATACACAAAAGCATACTATATGATTCCAATGGAAATACATTCAAATGTGCTGATGTAGGCATACCGTTCAACTCAAATGCACAAACTATTACCCAATGATGAACTCTCTTCTTTGTACCTGTAGCCAACTGTACTAACCAATATTTTTCATGCACTTCTTTATTCAAACCACACTTATCCACGAAGTCAGGACTAATATAACTATACTTAAGATCTAGGGTCAATCAAAATATAAACAACTTGATCAAAAATCTTACCATCCATCTCAATGATATATGTCTGGTGATCTGCCATTTTAATATCCAGCACTGCATAGATACAAGGGATTCTCTACTCAACGTCCCCAAAAGTTTGCGCCTCATGTGCACTATAAATCTAAGGTCTGCCACCCTGATACCGTGGAAAATCTCTCTTGAGATTCCCTTTACCACATATCCAAGACTCTAACCATTTGGTACCATCACCTCTATTTTGTTGATGTGACCCATGTTCTTGTCTAGCTACATTGAACTTCTTGTATGGTGCAACATTCTCTTTCTCTTTTTCATTTTCAAGCCTTGTTCTTTTCATAGGCCATTTACCTTTAGATTTGTCTTAACCTTGCTGAGATTATGTCCTACATTTTGACTACTCATAATAGTGTTTTAGCTTCCCAATAACTTCCTCCAATGACCGAGCCTCATCATACTCAATCTGATCCTTAAATGCTAATGGAAATCCACTAACAAATCTCTGAACTCTAGCCTTTTCATCTTTAATATATGGTGCATACCTCAATAGCTCTAGGAACTTAATCGTATACTCCTCATCTGTCATCGATCCCATTTTTATCTCATAGAATTCCTTGGCTTTGTTGTCGTCATACCTCTCTAACATGTACTTCTTCCTTAAAACTCTCTTTAATTCATGCCATCCCATCTCTTTTGTCCTGATGTCTTTGACTTGCTTCACATCTTCCCACTAGATGTGTGATTTACCTTTCAGGATGAAGATAACTGCTATGGCCTTCATATTATCTGTGTAATTATGCAACTCAAATAATGTCTTGATCCCAATTAACCAAGCCTATGCATCCTTTGGCTTCTTCAAATCTCCATCAAAGGTAGGTGGATTAGATTTCTTAAACTCATCTGACAAATATCCCCTATCACTCCTCCTGTAAGGATGATAACAATGACGATGATAGTGCCTGTTGGAACCAGAACTAGAATACTACATGTGTTTATCACCTCTCTGATCCAAAGTATCCAAGAACCTACCATCTCTAACTATGTCATCCCTATATGACTTGTTCCCATCATGAGATCTATTTCCATATGCCCCATTAGTCTTATTCTCCTTTCCATGGCTGATCTTAAGTGGTCCATGTCTTTGCAATTATGAAAAACTCTAAAGGATTACTAAATTGACTTCTTCTTGTTTCTCTTGTGCCTGCATGTTTCTGTCATTATCTTCCTTGCAACTCCTTAATTCTTCCTTCAAGCTTCTCAATGTGTCTACTAAGTCAAAAGAATGACCAAAACCACACTACGCATCTAATCCATAGGGAGAGTCTTGGGTACTATAGTCTACCATCTAGCTAGTCATCTTTTATCTCTTTCCTCCCAAACATACCATGTCAGCTAAACAAAAATATAAACATGATCAAAATACCTTAGTATAGTTCAGGGAGGATATTTCATCTGCAAGATCCACTAGTTTAGCACAATACATGTATAAACATAATCATAACATCATATATACATATCATCCTAACCATAGTCTAGTCATCAATGCATGACCATATCAAATTCACATCATGACCTCGTGCATGAAAACTACACCCATATATGCATAATCTACATATGGACACCATGCATGCGTACACGATACATACAAACATTGACATGTATAACCGGCCTATACTCACGATAAACACATCCAACAACACACCATCCACTTTCACATAGCGACATCATTACAACCATGACCAACACCATGCATATGCAACAAGTATAAGTAACACATATGCAACAGACATGAATGCATGATCAACGCACACAACCCATTCAGTCCAAGGGGTGAACCATGCTTTTAAACCACTCGGTAACACCCTCCTCCCACATTTACCCAAATTAACCGGTTTTTTGGGGTAAACATGTGATGAGAGGCTACTACAATTTGATTCAACTCTCCATTTATAGTTAAGGAAGTGGAACTAACACAACATAACCAATCTAAACTTCTGCACATACCTGATAACCTATAGGAGCCAAGAAACCCTTCTAGGTGATCAACCCCTATGACAACTTGACATTTCACTGACCTAGAGCCTTAGTCGCTCCCGTGACATGGACATGCATGCGACTGGGTTCTTCCAGGTGCTCTCACATCATGGGCATGCAAGCGACTGGGGTATTTTTCAGCTAGTTCTGAGTCCACGACCTTAGATTTTGGGCCACTTTTTCAAAGCTAGGACTCAGGCCACTGCCCAGAACTTCATGAAACTTTCAAGAATGAAAAGTAACATCTAAACAATGATAACAATGGAAATACTTAAACAAATACTTGGCTACACCCCTATTAGCCATGACAATAACTTCGTTAAACATATCACAAATATGGATTCTATAGGTCATAACAACATATCTGAGCATAGGGGTCTCATACTTATCTGAGAATCTCTAACACGCATTGATGCCTTATCTCATTAGTTGCATAATCATCTATTAGGTCATATATTCATTGTATATTCATTTACAAAAAACATTATGATATCCATACATAATCACTGTCATAAAACATGCTCATAACTAACATATAACCAACATAAATAACAAGGATACATCGACCATAAATTCCTCATATTAACCAATACATTTTCTAATAAAATACCAACGATAAATAGTTCTTATTAATGAATTATTAGTTCAACTAGGTTTGGGACTTCCACCTACCACCCGACCATAGATTTGTTGAACCAAACTTCCGTTAAACCAATCACTCTCGTGCCATATTCCAAGCATGAATGTGGTACTTATAACCAAAATCTGCTAGGGCTTCTCGAGGCTACACCACCTCACACTCAACAATAGAACCAGACTTTACTCTGATCCCCACTAGATCACTAGGCCATAAACAATAAACATACAATACCAAGATTCACTGCAATCCTCACCAAATCACTAAGCCAAAAACAAGCATGGATGTCACCAGATCTCTCCACCTACACCGTGAGGAATTTGTCTGTCCCAACTTCTCAGCTTTACCGTGTATTTCACCATTATTTGTCAAGGGATTCTTAGGCTTACGTGGTCTCCACCCTCTGGGTTTTACCGTGTATCCCATCCCGGGATTCCTAGGCCCAATCAAGGGTACTCACCTCTGAGCTTTACTATTTATCCCTCCATTCATCGGTAAATGGATTCCTAGGCTCAATCAAGGTGTTCACATTAAGGCCTTACTATGTATCCATATCGAGATTCCTAGACCTTGTGAATAATCCTGGGACCACCCCAATCAGTTTCGATTCCATCCAGCAATCTAGCTCAACCACATATAAAGAACCCACCACACCATGGCTATCCAGAAATTGCAATTCTAGGCTAAAAGGATCATCACACCTGGAAAAACTCATGCCCATGAAAACAAGAGAACCAAGAACACACAAGCATAATGATACATGTAAATCTAGCAAGGAAATCACACATGAAAATTGATACCTGCAAATAATCCCACTGTAGGTGCTAGATCCTTCTCTTCCTTGCTTGATCTTTTCTTCCTCTCTCCTTCTTTTCCTTTCTTGATCCAATGATGAATTGCTCCAAGAAAACTCTAAGTGTCCAAGAGTGTGAGAGAGAGAGAATAGAGAAAGAGCTCCAAAACTAAACTGACAAAAGGTACCAACTGATCCTCATAAACCCTTTTATTAATGAGACCTTTGTTTTCTTCATTTTCCATTACTTTCCTTCATTTACCTCCTCACATGCAACTTGTGACCTTTCACTTTCCTTTTCTCCTAATTTCCATTATTTTCATAAATAACATGCAAATTAATGCCATTTTGTCTTTCCAAAGCCTTTTCCAATTTCCTTAGCCATAATAAACCAAATGAACACCCACACTAGGATGTCTTGCCCAACATTCAGCTTAGAATAAGTGTCCCATAATTGTGGCTATTATTTTTATTTTACTAACTTTGATTACATGGAATTTTTACTATTGTTGTTATAAAAATAACCATAACACACACCACATATTGTTGTCAATACCTCAATAAATATCGTTATTATTATGTCAAATATATATGTTTTCATGTATTGCATAACACCTTAATGTAGGAATAGTTAATTATATTTCCTTTAACATCATTTATAAACTTTAATACTAATAACATATTGTGTACAAGCCCATAGGGATGTACATTTTATCAAAAAATGTGTTTAGATGGGACATGCCCTGTGTGTGGTGAAATTTCACTACCGAGCAAGTGCATCCATGTTTATAATCAATATGAATTTGGGAGGAAGAAGGTTAAATTGAAAAACATGAAATATATCATGTGCAATACTGAGGAAGGGAATGAAAGAAAAAATGCATAGTTGGTGAATTGTTAGGTTAGTAATAAGTACCCAAATAATATATTTTCTTTCAAATTTCACTTTAAAATGTTATTGGGGGGAGAATTGTAACATTATAGTTTATATATATCTTTATTGTTGTTCCACCAAGTACAAGTCTATGACTTCATCAAGGACTTTTCTAAAAGAACTTATAAAATTGTGGATAGTATGCTCACATGGACCTTGGAAAAACACACTTGTAGGAACTTACAAAACTCAATTATGTTTTTTGGTTGAGATTTTATTTCCACACACTAAATTCACAATGTGTCCCTAAATGGGTTCAAGAAGCATGTTGCAACCCAGCATAAAACATTTATTATGACTTAGATGGAAAATATATCAATTAATTTGCATTCCTAACACTAATTTACAACTAGGGGCACCACTCTCTCACAATTCAATTTCATATAAATTGTTTTATTCAACAATCTCAAGAGCAAAGGTTTTTATTAGTAAGGAATTTCCATAAAGGGATCAATTTTGTAAAACCCTAACTAGAGGGATTGTGAGTAACATGCTCAAATGGTCCTTGGTGAAACACACTTGAAGTAGATTATGGAACTCAATTGTGATGCTTGATTTGGATTTTATAACCATAAACCAAATTCTCAATGCTTCCTTGAATGGATTTAGGAAGCAAGTAACAACTTGCCATAAAAATATAACTAGGGCTAAAATAAACAAACCATCGAATTCATTGGATCCCTAACACTAATTTGTAGCTAGGGGAATTCCTGTCATATGATTCCATTTCCTATAAAAAAAATTATTCAGTGCTCTAAAGAACTAGGGTTTCTATTAATAAGGAACAATGCAATTTTTGCATTTCCCTTTCTTTAGCACAATGTCTTCAATTATAAGTAGTGAGTATTGGTAATTAAAATGAAGAAACATTCTATAATGAGATGCATGCGACCGATTAAAATCCTCTACATCCATCGTGAGGCTAAGGAAAAAGTTATTTTAATACTTGTTTGTAGAGATTTTGAGAGAATTGGGGCCTATTATTGCAATTATTACAGTAGTAAAGTATGAAGGTAGTATCATGCAAAGGGTCCAAAGGTAAATAGATCACTACAAACTTGTATTTAAGGAAAATGAAAACAAAACTATGTCAATGTTTTAACCAATGGTGTAAATATGAAGAGGGAGCCTAGAAGCCCCCACTTGTTTAGTAGTTGTTTGGATTTGGTGTCAAGTAAGGACGGTGAGGGTGATGACACTTCCAACAATTGAATTTAGACACATTATGACAATTTTCCATGTGTCAATAGGTTGAAATTCTTAATTTTATTGCACACACATGATGAAAATTTGAAAGATTCTTTCACCTTGAAAAAAATGTGCCTTCGATTGAATTATTCTAAACTAGAATATCTCGAAGTGGGAAAGGGAATTCCAAAGTGGATTAAGATGATGTTGTTGGATCCACGATTATACTAAGAGGGGGTTTGAATACATACAAAAATCATAAAACATCAATATCATAAACTAAACAAGTAACACAAGATATACATGGAAACCCTTATGAGAGAAAACCAAAAAATCTCTTTATATGAAATATCTCGTAGGCACTAAACTACTATTCAATCAATTTGTAGGCACCAACCTATAGAAGACACCAATCCTCTTTGTTGCTTTGGAGGCACCAATCTCCTTTGTTGCTTTTTAGGAACCAACCCATAAGAGACACCAATCCCATCAACTACTTTGTAGGTACCAGTTTTGTAGGCATTAACCTACTTCATTGGGCTTGATTACTTTTTCACAATGTATGTTAGCTTCTTCTTATTCACCAAGTTTTCTTTCTACTTTGTCCTTCATAGATTCTATTACTTTCTTATGAATTCACCAATTTAACTTCTCCCAAAACCTATTGCTTTTGGTTTCTTCCTAAGAACAAAATTGCACAACATTATACATATTGAACAATGCAATTCTAGTGCTAAAACTTTTATCATATATACCTAAAGATATATTCTCTATCTCCTCCAAATTTCATAGTTTGAAATTGTTGGAAATAATACTGAGAAGGGGGGTGAATCAGTATTATCTGATCAATAATTTACTTTTTCAATCCCAAAACATATACGTTACTTCAGTTAGATGAACCTGCGTATATACGCAACTACAGATAAGGAAACCCACGTATACTATGCAGATTTATAATTTACTTTATTTTACAGATGTTGATCATTACGTTATGCACCAGAATCATATAAAAAGTTGCCAGGAACAATAAAACAGATCAGAAGACAACCACACATAAGAACACAAGATATAAGGTGGAAACTCAATGTGGGTGAAAACCACCTGCTGCAATTCATCTCTATCTTATTTTAATTAGAAACTTCTTTTTACAATGATTCTATATTGGTGCAGTCCTTTACCAGTACGCAAGCTACTACCTGCAGAGAGATACACCCCTCTCTCATTTTCCAGCTTCTCCTGGAAGGGAGCTAAAATCCCCTTAGATCTTGTACTATTCGAGATACTAGTATGCAGGTGTGGAGTATCAAAGAAGGTATGTTTCAATGGTTATTTTAGTATCTTTTCATTAGAACTTATAAGCCTTTTGCATTAGAAACTTAGATAATAATGAGGATTTATAACGAAACACGTGAGATTAATAGGAAACGCTGATAATTGTCATTCCTATGTGCAGGAGGGAGGAAAAATGGAAAGTGGCCATCCTAAAGGAAAAGACAAATATAAACTAACTATTGTCCCTTTGACGGGAGACTGCGTGCAAACCAGATCAAAATGGACCAACCCAGGAAAGGAAGCGGAGATACCAGCTCGGAGTAGAAAAGGAAAGAAGTGACTCAGGATTAATGATTCTGCGAATCCCTCAGGATCTTAGATCCTGAGGGATTGCTATTTTATCTATTTTTGTATCTTGATATCTCTGTCATCATCCTTATATAAGGGATAGTGTTGTTGGCTAGAGAGGAGGACTTTTTATGTAATTTCTTTTAAGAAAGATCAAGACTATGATCTCTATGTTTTGTTGAAGACTTGAGTTACTGTAATTCTACTTCATCATTAATACAGACTTGGTTACTCTTTTATCTTTGAGCCTGGATCAATCTTAAGCGGTGTATCCCTGGAGGCTAAGGGCCCGACGCTAGAGGACACTTGCTCTTGTACCATTACGCATGGTTTCTGTGTGGTTTGTTTATAGACGTGATCTGGTAATCTGTTGTGTTTTAAAAACATTTATATTACATGCTCTGTTATGTTCAACTCATTTAATGTTCCTACAAACAAAAGTCTTATATTAACGCTGTATCATGTTACCAATTCTTTAAGTGTTGATTAATATCTACAGGATACTACCCTTCCATTACAGAGTTTTATGCGATTGTGCTTTAGTATTACAACAGTTATCTTGAAAAGTTTGATTTCACATGATTATTGAATCCTTGAATGTTACTGTTTTCATCTTGAGATGCAATCATATACTTTTATTTAGAGCAATAACATAATCAGATTAAGCACATTGTGTTTATATAGTTTTAATATTATTTCATCGGTAGTGTTGTTCCATAATATGTGTACATCTTTTAAGAGTGAAGGATTGATGTTTTGATTGGAGTGATTAAATAGAGTTACAACTTGACGAACTTGGTTACTTCTTATTTCAATTGTTGTTCCATTTCCGAATTGCTGTTCCATTTTAGTTGTTGTTCCATTTCAATTGTTGTTCCATTTTAGTTGCTGTTCCATTTCAATTGTTGTTCCATTTCAATTGTTGTTCCATTTCAGGATTGCTGATTTGTTGTTTTATTTACTTGCCATTTCTTAAGGATGGTCTCAGGCTGTAGTGAGCATCAGCATCTGTTACCTGGCTCCTAGACCTCTGATCTGCTCCCACCAGTTATGAAAGGGATGGGTTATTGCTACTAAACCCTTGGCTGATGTGCTGTTCTATTTCATTGCTATTTCCTTTACTTGTTGTTTCATTTCTATTCATTAAGGATGATCTCAGGTTATAGTGAGCACTAGCATCTGCTACCTGGCTCCCAGACCTCGGATCTGTTCTCATCAGTTACGAAAAGGATGGGTTATTGCTACCGAACCTTTGACTGATGCATTGCTTGGTGTGATTTAGTCTTTTCAAGTAGTTAAGCTGTAGACACGCATCTATTTACTTTTGTAGTTTTTAAACAGTTGTACTACGAGCATTACTCTGACAAGTGCTAAGCCTCACACTAAGACACTCTTTGAAATAGCAAGACGTTCCCGGATTGACATCTTGATGTGAGGTACCTAGAGGTGAAAGAGACCCTTTTTATAGCTCTACAGGAAGCTACTGTGAAGGCTCTGTGGGACAAGTTAGGGACTTTGTACCAATCTAAGTCTTTGGTGAATAAACTATTCCTGCAGAAAAAGTTGTATAACCTGAGGATGAAAGATGAAGACTTGGTGACAGAGCATATGAATGCGTTTAATACTCTGGTAAGTCAGGTATCATCTATTGATATTAAAATTTCATATGAATATAAGTGCATCGGTTTTTTGTGTTCTCTACCATTCGTGGGATAGTCTGGTTATTGCAATAGGTAGCAATGCAACTGCTTTGCAGTTTGACGAAATAGTCTCAACCTTGCTGATAGAGGAGATGATACGGAAAAATATGGACAACCAGAATGGTGATGCCTTGTCTATGTGAGGACGGTCCTAGAATAGAAACAAAAATAAGTCATCGAGTGGGAGATCTAAATCTAGAGGGAGATCTAAATCTCCAGGAAAACCTATAAAGGTGGTGTGCTCGAAATGCGGAAAGGAAGGGCACTTCAAAAGGGACTGTAAATCTAAATCTCCTGACAAAGGAAAGGGATCTGATGATGCTCCTTCTGCAAAGGCGAAAACCACCTCAGACGAGGGTAAGGATGTGTACTTGGCTTCTTCAAGTACACATGTAGATCATGAGGCATGGTTGATTGACTCAAGTGCATCCTTTCACTTCACTCCGCCTAGAGAGTGGTTCTATGAGTATGAGAAATACAATGGTGGTGATGTCTTCTTAGGGGATGATAGGAAGGCTAGAATCATTGGTCGCAGAAAAGTAAAGTTGAATTTGCAAGGTGGAAGGGTTAGAACCCTTCCGGGTTTTCTGCATATTCCTGCATTGGACAAAAATCTGATTTCTGTAAGAAAATTGGATGACGCAGGTGTAAAGATAGTGTTCGAGAAGGATACCTGCAAGATGGCTCGAGGAGCACTGGTATTGATGCGGGGAGTTCGGATTGGAACTCTGTACAAGCTGCAAGGTAGCACTCTTGTTGACAG
>APFE030481150.1:40922-180605 GCA_000404065.3 Pinus taeda | reverse complement strand
CATCCTCTTTCACTCAGAGGGATTCACCAAAACATTACAAAAGAAATTACTCTGTCTCCTTTGAAATCTTACACCACTATGTGTAAAAATTTCATAAAAGATTTCTATTCATTAAAATAAAAACACTAATACATATTCATCCTCTTTCACTCAGAGGGATTCACCAAAACATTACAAAAGAAATTACTCTGTCTCCTTTGAAATCTTACACCAATGTGTGTAAAAATTTCATTTAGATTCACTGCTGTGTAAAAATAAAGATTACAAGGATTTACTGTTTTACCTTTTCACTGTTGTGTGAAACAATTCATGGTTTTGATACAAACTTCCCCCTGGCAAAACTATCACAAGGAGCACATTTGTTTTGGCTACACTATAAAATAGTTAAATTACATCAATATTTTATATTTAAATATAATTATATATATTATTCATAAATATTAAATGATCACATCTATATGATAATTAGGTTGTTTAATATATATCCTTCATTATAATAAATTGATTTTTTTTAAATAATATTTTAACATAGTTTTAATAAAGTTAAGAATATTTTTAACTAAAAATTATTAATAATTAGATTTTTTATTAATTATATTTTATTATTTAAGAAATAATTAATAAAATTTAGTAAAAATTAAAAACTAATTTAAAAGTAAGAAAGAAAAATGTACGGGTTTTGAATAGATGGTGATGATTGTGTTGTTAAGTTACTCCTAGATGTTGAATACAATGACTCAATTCCTTGCTCTATTTGAATGTTATTCTTGGATATGACCATGATATAGCCTCACCACTACCAAACTTTCAAAAAAAAATTAAACAATATAATACAACTTATTTATTTTTAATAATAAAAGCCTTCAAGAAGAAATTTCCCATGTTGAATGTGACATTTCACATGAGAAAAAATTCATTACTAACTCTAAGGTGCTTGCCAAAGTAGCAAGACAAGTTCCAAACATAGGCCACTCTTGGGGTCACCTCAATCATTATAGTTGTTCTTTACTAACACCTCATGTTGTTGTTTGGTTATGTGTTGGTGGATAAGAACACTTTGAGAGAAGAGATGCTTCTTTAATTGAATGAATTATAGGTGTTAGTGCACTTGATAGACCAAAGACTAGTGAAAATTGAAGGTTTCCTTGACTTGCCCCCTGCTGTAGATTGTTCTCCAAGAGATAATGGGGATCCTATCCATCTGGAAGCCTCAAGCTCTAGAAAGTATTGAATGTTAACTATGTTTTGTGGTTATTTACTATCAAGTCCTAGTTACTTTACTTTTTTGCTTGAGTATAACCCTAGAGGCCACTTATTTCAAACAAAGTTGTTGGCTTTTTGGTACACTATTACTAAAAATTTTGTCTGGCTCTTAAGGAAAAAAGAAATTTTATGCCTCTCCTAGTTTCCCTAGTGAAAGAAAAAGACACATTTCTATTTATTATAGTTATTATAAATAATGAAAAAACTTGTAATTAGAAAAAAAAAATTACAAATAAGAAATAAATTACAATAAATTTTATTATGAGCTACATGTGTAATTATTTGTGTGTTCAACCTTTAGTTGACATGTATCCATTTTATTTCACTGAGACACACATTCAATAGGCTAGTATGAGAAAGATGTATAATTTCTTTTGTGCTCAACCTTGAGATACATCACTACCTCAACCATAAATATTTCTAGATTTTCAACTCTTCTACACAATTTTTTTTCCTTTAGAGTATTTCTAGTTTATCTCACTAGCATTGGATTAGGGTTCAAATTTGAATTCATCATTACCCTCTAAGAACCCTTTAACCTCTCATAGAGGGGTATACAATTTTTCCCATATAAATGAAATTAAAATATAAAGCTGCTTATAAAATTTGCAAATAAAACTATTTCTAATTTACTTATAAATAATGTTTTACCCGTTTTATATATATATATATATTATAATATATATATATATATATATATATATATATATATAAACAATTAGAAAATGAATTCTAACAATTTCTCTCAATATCTTGATAAATTATTACAGTTGTGTCTTAGTAATGGGAGTTGAAGATCAAATTTTGGTTGTGGTGAAATCTTTTGTTATTCGTAGATAAAAACAATTTCAATTCCAATCAACACCCTACGCTATTAGTGTTTGGATTCAAAAATGCAAATTGTCTTAAGTCCTAATCTTCCATTGCATCTACTACTTTCTTAGCTTTCTTGCATTATTTACTACTTTCTTGCATTTATGAATATCACCAACATGTTTTATTTATGCCTATTTATTTTGAATATATGAGAACAAACACTTGAGATTAAAATTGATTAAATCAAGCTATGATTCTTTATTATCCCATTTTCAATGTTCATTCATTTTTGTTGATTAGAAATAATGTGAGTGCTATGTTCTTTTACAAATGGTGTCATGCATAGGAATGCACATGTGCACTAATCATTGACTTCATAATTCTTATGAAAAAATATTCTTGTAAGTTATATTTGTTTTATGGAAAATTTTGTTGTTGTTGGTTTGGTTTTAAATAGTTGTTTTTTTTTCTTTATTGGAGATTACAATGATATCTATAAAATAATACTATATCTTTATTTTTATAAATTTAAAGTCATTGCAATTATGTGAATAATTGAATCTGGTAAGAAAGGAAAATAATTTCATTGTATTGAGGAATGATATCCATATTAGATGAAAAGGTAAACCATTCTACCAAATTTCCTCCATATGGTTCCTATATATATTATAAGTAAATGATCCAATGAAATTCTCCCCATTTGATTCATGTGTAGAGCTTAAATAAATAGATATGATTTCTATATGAATTGTAATAGGCCTGAAGCAATGTCATCTATGTGCACTCCTTGAAATGCATTTAAAGTTTATATTTTAAAGCTCCTTGAAATGTACTTCATATTTTAAGGAAGATTCGTAAATCTTCACAAATTAACACAATAAAAATTGTGATGTGTGAGATATACATAAAATTTTAAAATATTTTTCATTTCTATATAAAAATAATAATCTATTTTAATTTGTAAATATTGAAAAACCAAAATGTAATTAATCTTTTAATTTGAAATGTGAACTTTTTCTTCAAATTTGATGCCTATAAAATTCCTCTACTTTAAAAACCCAAAACCCAATCAAGCAAATGTTAATGGATTGAGGCAATGGTGGCCTTTGCATCAGGCAAATTGAAGTATCCTTATCCTCCATGGCAACAAGACCTTCAGGGTTAAACCTCCATCAATAATCAAACTAGTTGTTAAACTAGCTGTTAAACCTTGATCATCTCATTCAAAACTAGTTGTTAAACCTTGATGATCTCTAGCTTTCAATTCAGTTTTGCCGGAGTTCCATTAACCTCCTTAACTGGAGTTTGCATGCATGCCTTTTACTTCGAAAACCTTACTCGTTGACTGGAGTTTGCATGCATGTCTAGCAATTTAAAATCCCAATCTACCAATTGCTAAAGGGATGGTAGCCCTTTTATCCGAGGAAATTAAAGTTCCCTTGATCCTCCATGTGTCCCTCGAACGACTGCAAGAAAACCTTTATGGTTAACTATGAAAATCTTCTGCATCTCCATGAATAATCTAATTCAAACTAGTTATTAAACCTTGAGTATTTCTAACATTCATTTAAGCTATAGAGTGTAAACGTGCTTTTTATTTGAATATAATATAATTATATAGTTTTTTTTTTTCGAGCTGAAAAAACAAGAGTGTAAACGTGCTTGCAACAACAAATTTCTTTGGATAGCCAAGTTTTTTCTTCTTACGACCTTGCCAAATTTAATTGTCACCGCGATTCTCTTCGTACGTGAAGAGATGCCCGAGAAATTATATACAATCTCCACGCATCCCTTTTCCAGAAAAAGCTTCGATAAGACTTTGCGATATTTTCTTGTCCTCGGAGAATATTAATAGTTTAAGTGGTTATCCTGTAAATTTAGATTAGTTTGAGTGATCAGAGGAAATAATATTAAATTTTCTAATGATTATGATGTAAATTTATTTTAATGCGAGTAGTGAAAAGAAATACTTGGTATTCTCTTATTAAGATTCTTATAAGTAAATTATCAAATCATTTAAACGCTTTCGAATGATAACATAGCAGCCACTATTTTATTCTGCGAGTTTAAAAAAAACAACTGTAATGACAATTCAGAAGAACAATGTCACTCATTTGCGCTAGAATCCCCTCATGTTTGATATTTACAAAATTCCCGCTTTTCGTTTTGTGCTTCTACGATGATGCAGTTGTCAGTTGTCGATGTTGCCATTCTAAGTGTCAAAGAAAATGAGAAGGTGCAACACAACTGCCTTTATCCATAACATAGTGCTACTGCATTCGCTTTGTAAGTGAAAGGTACAAATCGAAAGGTCGTGAGTTCAATCGTTGCTGGGAGCTTAGAAGTCTGAAGTGGAAAGATGGGTTCCACGCAAAATCACAGACTTGCCCAAGCTGCAAACACTGATGATCTGGAACAATTCTTTTACCGGCACACTCCCGCGGAAGCTTGGCAAAAACCAAAAGCTCATTTCCCTGGACGCCTCGGGCAACCGTCTAGTAGGGCTGATTCCGCGGGGTCTCTCCGCGGCAGGTAGCCTTGCAAAGCTCATTCTATTCAACAACAGACTCACAGGTGAAATACCTTCGGGTCTAGCTCGTTGCCCGACACTGTGCTGCACACGGCTCGAATAGTGAAATACTATGAGTTCGCCTCCTTTCACCATAGCCAGCTGAGCTCCTGATGCATTTCTATAAGCCATGAGATGAAACTGATTAACCATTCCCGAATTTGAAATTAAAATATCTAGAATTTGGGCGGGCGTTTTCAAAATTCAAATGACTATCGCATTAATGCAAATGCCGGTCCTGCAGGTCACCTCAGTATTTTCCAGTGGAAGCTGGAGTCCTTTCCCGGCCGGGGGCTTTCCCTTTACATGCCTATGCATGCATGGTGAATTTGCTATGCGGTTGCTGGCAGACTTAAGGTACCATCATAGTACTCTTAAACCGCATTGAATACCCAATAGCATGGGAAATATTGCTTGCCCTACTGTGCTGTTGTCTTGGGGAACTGGAATCATAATTGCCCTCATTTGGTCACTTTATTATGGGACCTTGGATTTGTTCCCGAAGATGTTATATTCCGACAAAGTCTGCCAATCGTTGAAATCTGCAGAAGGAAATGAATTAGACGAAGCAGAGGATAACAAGTGTTGCTCGATTTGCCTGAGCGATTACAAGGAGTCGGAGGTTGTGAGGATTATCCCTCATTGCGGTCACATGTTCCACACTCAGTGCGTCGACAAATGGCTTCGCTAGCGAGCAACATGCCCCATCTGCCGAGCTTCTCCTTTCCCTCCCCGGCGTGCCATTTCCCTCAAAAATTGTCATTTCAGACATCTTAGGCTTTGCTCATGGTAAATCGCTTGGTGCTTAAATGTTTTTCTAATTAACCTAAAAAAAAATTGGTTTTCTTGTTCGGTGTGGAATGTCTTGAGGAGCAAGAAGTAAAATGAATGAAAAGTATGCATGTCTTATCGTTCTCTCCCTCTACTAAATTCAGAAAAATCTACGGTCACTTTGATAGTTCCGTGGCTGGACTAGATAAGAGAAATTTAGGTTGATCCTCCAGAAATCAGGTCGCATGATTTTTCTTCCTAGTAATTGGAATGGAAAAATAAGATTTAACTCAACGAATAATGGGTTTTAAGTTATTTTAAAATTGTTTTTTTATTATTATTTTATTATTATTATTATTATTGTCTAATTTTAAGGTCACTGTGAAATTAGATATCAAATTGGTGTATAAGATCTTTTGTTTATGGAACAACGGACTTAACTATTTCAGTATTTGGGTTTTTCATTAAGAAAATTATTTACTTTGTTAGGATAATTTAGGTTTTTATCTAATTGAAATATTAGGTCGATCTCCTAGAAATCAGATCTCAATTTTCAGGTGAGGGCCACAGGAAACACCAAATTAGTATATGAGGCCCCCTTGTTTGTGGGACAAGGGACCTACCTAGGTTTCTTGAATAGAAAAATTATTTACTTCCATAGGATAATATAGATTTTTTTCTAATCAAAATATTAGGTTGATCCTCTATTGCATGAATTTTATTCAGAGTAATTAGAATTGAAGAATCAAATTTAACTTAGAAAAGATGGTTTAGAAAGTTTTTTTTTGGTCATTATCATTTTATTATTATTATTTATTATCCAATTTTAATGTCACTACCAAGCTACACACCAAATTGATGTATAAGACACCCTTATTTATGAGGCAATAGACCCACCACTTATTTCGAAATTTAGATTTTTGATTAAAAAATTATTTATTTTGATGGGATAATTTAAATTTTCCTTTGATCAAAATATTAGGTTAATCCTCCAAAAATCAGATGGCGTGAATTATCTTCCGAGTAATTTGAATGAAAGAATCAGATTTAACTTGGAAAACATGGTTTCGAAAGTTTTGTTAATTGTTTTTACCACTATAATTTTAATATTAATATTATTGTTCTTTATTACCTAATTTTAAGATCTTTTTAGTAATTTGAATGAAAGAATCAGATTTAACTTAGAAAACATGGTTTCCAATTTCTTTTTAATTGTTTTTGCCACTACCATTTTAATATTCTTGTTATTTATTATACATTTTAAGGTCACGGCCAAGCCAGACACCAAATTTGCATATGAGAGCCCCTTGTTTGTGGGACAAACACCAAATTGGTGTATTAGAGCCCCTTGTTTGTGGGAGAATGGAACCACCTTTGTCCAACGATTTGATTGCTAAATCTACCAAGGCATGCATACTTTACCCCCCTCTGGTTTTAAACCGGTGATCTCTAATGAGGAAATGCATGCTCTTAACCATTGGGCCCACTAAATTGGAGTCAGTGCTAATTCTACGAAGGCAAGCATACTTTACCCCCCCTCTGGTTTTAAACGGGTGACCTCTAACAAGGAAATGCATACTCTTAACCATTGGGCCGAGTAAATTGGAGTCGGTGCTAAGTCTACCAAGGCATGCATACTTTACCCCCCTCTGGTTTTAAACGGGTGACCTCTAACGAGGAAATTCTTTAATGCATGCTCTTAACCATTAGGCCCACTAAATTGGAGTCAGTGCTAATTCTACGAAGGCATACATACTTTACCCCCCTTTGGCTTTTAAACATATCACCTCTAAGGAGGAAATGCATGCTCTTAACCATTGGGCCCACTAAATTGTATTAAGTGCAGATGCATTTTAACTATGGATAGGGATCAATTTTTTTGAGGTGTAAACTTATTTTAGATTGTTTAAATTGTTAGGATCACAAATTACTAGAGAAGTGGTGGTGTCTAAAAACATTGTTGTGTCAAAAACATTGTTGTGTCTAAAAACACTTTTTTTGTTCTCATTCTAGAGTAGAACAAACACTTTTTTTTCTCATTCTAGAGTAGAACTAAAAATTAGGAAGTCTTTGTCCTATAAATAGACTACATCATAGATAAATACTATGTGCAAATCCATGGGTGTTGGAGCTTGCGTAACTTCACCAAGTCAAGTTTACTCAAAGAACCCTAACAATCTCCTCTTTAAACTTCACTCTGCAAGATTGGCGTAGTCTCATTCATTAACCATATCATATGAGTTTTTATGTTCTACATTACCATAAATAGGGGGATGGTCAACATTCTTGGGAAAAGCCTCTCTATAAATAAGATGGTATGAGAAACCTCGTCTTATATGTTTGTTCTCGTTTTCATTGGCTACAAACTTGTTTTTTGCGAAATGGAACGTTTCTCACAAAACGCGTCATTTCTCATAGCGTATCATGAAAAAAAATCTTCTTTCTTCCATGCAACGCTTTTCTTTCACCTTCTCTTCTCCTTAGTTTGTCGATTTCCTTTCCCAAGTCATGTTAAAAAATGCTACTTGCCTTTTCGACCTGTGCATGCAAATTATTTGCATTTTCTAGCTGTGTAGACGTGTATGTGAACTAGTGTTTGTGAGCATGTGACTACCTCTAAGGCAAGATTTGAGGCATATTTAAGCAAGGGAGTAGTCTATATAATGCGACTTTTCGGAGATTCCGATCATCCGAAAAGTGCATTATTCCGGCCAACCACCCAAACGGCCTTTCCCTCTCCGTCTCCGTCACCTCCCGGAACGGCCTTTCCGTCTCCGTCACCTCCCGGAACGTGAACTCCGTTAGCTCTGTCACCGTCACCTCGCACGCTGACTGCCTCTGTCAAATTCACCAACCCCGCCAAGCCTATGGCAATCGCGCCAACTCAATTTGAAAATTTCATGGGAACCAGCATCCCCTGCTACCACGCCCTTGCCCAGAGCAGAACCACCGAGCGAGGAGGGTCGTGCAGGGTTTTTGGATTCTCTCCTCTGGCGACCCTTTCTCTTAGCTCTCGAAGGCAGTTCTGGTAAAACCCAGCAAAAATGCATAATTAATAAACTAACTTCTGGGTATTCAAGAAGTTCATGGCAAAATGGGACAGAATAACAAAGGCAGGCATACCCTAACACGTTTACTGGCGCCGACCTTCTCCACTTTGTCAACGAAATACTGGAAAGAGACAGAAGGTAGCAAGCGGGAATGCCATTGAATGAAAGCCTCAATCAGGTTACCCAGATCACTCACCTGCCAAGAAAAATGAATCCAACCACAACAAAATAAACAGGGGATGTAATGGAAATGAAATCCCAAAAGTAAGCCGATCATAATAACCACTTTACTCTCCTGAAACCTGTCTTTCTTTTTCAGAGATGACAATGGATTTTCAGAGCTGACAGTGTGTGAAGTCAGTCGTACCTGAGTCCCATATATGGCGATACCCAAATAATGTAGTATATGGTCACAGGTGTTCAACCTAGGATTCATTCTTTCCATTCCTCGGCCAGTGACAGAGCTGTCGTTCCACACAAAGCGGCCAGTACCAACCGAGAGAAGCGCATTATAGTCTGGCGCTGCAATAGGTTGAAAGAGCCAAGAGCAGCGATTGAAAATTGTGAGTGAGAAAATAAAAGAACCAGGTCGTGGAAATGCAACACAAATCCTGGCGAGTGCAACAAATCCTGGCGCCGACCTTCTCGACTCTGTCAACGAAATACTGGAAAGAGACAGAAGGTAGCAAGCGGGAATGCCATTGAATGAAAGCCTCAATCAGGTTACCCAGATCACTCACCTGCCAAGAAAAATGAATCCAACTTCCGTGATGGCCTTTGGGCAAGGCCCGCAGGAATTTCTGGGGATTTTCCCCAAAATGTAAACCTTATGGAAAACCATTCCTATACATTTCAAGCTGGAAATCATGTTTATTATTATTGTTTTTATTTATAAATATTAATCTAATTCCACTATCTAGACATCTTTCCCAATTCAACCGCCTCGTTTCTGCTTGCTCATTATCGTTGTCCATAGATTCAGCATTCATTTTCTAATCATGTCCGTCAAATGGTCATCGAAAGAGCTTAACAGTTAACCTCAATATTTGTAATTTTTTTTTTCAAAAGTAGTTGTTGAACCCAAGTGCCTGTTAAGCTCTATAAGATCATGGTTTGGCCTTGTAACTCATAGGCTTTTAGTGTTCATTTGGGTTAAGAAAATGACAAATTAAATCTCTCCCTTGGTTAAATGGAAAAAGGCTGCATTAAGAAGTAGCTCAACATTCTGCCTGGCAAAAGTTTTTAAAGAATCATTTAGGCTGTGCAAATGACCTCTGAAATGCAAACCAAATTTCTTAAGGGTACCACTGCCATGGAACCTCAACATTTCGTTCCCATCAGCGAAGCATCAAGGATGTTTCTTGGGTAGTTTACTGGCCTTGTTCATCACTGTTTCTCGATATTCCTCATATATGGCCAGTGCCTTCTGCGTGTTATATGGCCAGTGCCTTCTGCGTGTTATTTTCACAATGGATTAAGATGGACTCCAGGATTTTAGATTTCTAATTTTAACCTTAATTTCGAGTATTATATATTTCAATGCTGAGAGCCTTACTTTTAAACATTTTTGGTAATTCTTTATTTGAATATTTCTATAATATAAATTATAATTGGTAACAGGTTCAATATTGCGTTCTTTGTTTCAAAAACATTATTTTGTTTCAGTTTGCTAATTCAAAGGACGAGGACTATGTGACTCGCAGACCTCGTTAAATCTGGCACTAACTGTAACTGGAGTAGCATAACCATTTACCATTCTACTTCTTCAATAATCATGTCCGCATTAAACCTTTGGGGGGAGGGATTTGGAGTAATTTTTCCGAAACAAGAAAAGAATAAGAAATAGTAAAGATTGCCGAGAAACACTTTCCTTAACAACTACAATTTCGTTTGCACTCGTGAGTTCAAAGTTATGGAACAGGCCAGAGAGATGCTCGGCCCTACTAGGATAAAGTCCGAGGGGTGAGTTTTTGAATAAAGTAGTGCCGTACCACATTGACAATCGCGCTCAACATCAAAATATGATTCCCTGTGAACTTCAAGATAGTGGGTCGTTGATGGCCCAAAGGCTCCAATAAAGCTGTCCTAGTTGGACGACTGACTTCCCCGTCAATTTGTGAGATCACCTTGTACAGCAAAGGAAGGCAAAATCTCAGAAAACCAATTTGAAGGAAAAGAGTATAGGGCTAATAACGGAGTGTAAATCTGAAAACAGGTTACTACACAGATGTGCTTTCTTCAAACAAAAAATTGCCAAATAATGAGCATTTGAGTGCCAAGGTCAAGTCATGGGGATTTCTACTGGTTTGGGGGTTTCCACTGACTTCAATTACATAGCGATTGAAATAAGCAAAAATTCCATGAAACAAACAATCAGCCGGTGAGCCCATCACATAAAATGTTATTACTGGTCTATGTTCTTGGTGGGATTTAATTCGGCAAGCTTAGGGTAATAATTGACCCTTGCTGTCACTATTTGGAAAACTCGGTTCCTTTTCTTTTTAATTTAATTTAAGATAATAAAAACCATTTGCACTCTGAAGCTTACATGGGATGTGAATTCTCTACAACTATATCTAGGCAGATAAGGTTTTCTCTCATGACAGCTTAATAACTAATATGCCCATCATAGAGCTCTTTTTCCATTTGACTTCAATTAGATAGATCTTTAGACAATTCTATTGAGCTATATGAAATAGCTGACCAAGAATAAGATCACAGTTTGACTGTTGCATATTTTTATTGTGGATTCCTTGGGCTTATGCTTTCAATTTGGTTCCCCAAATTCATTCAATGTCAATAGTATCAACTGCAGCAGCAGCATTAGTTTATTGTCCATTCCATAGTGAGGGTTATAGTGAGTGTTCTAGGTGCAACATAAATTTTACTTATACAATGTCTGAATAATTTTTCAGACACACACAAACACAGGCTGTAGGTCACTATTTTATTTATAATCTTTTCAGAATTGTGGGCAAAATGGGTTTTTTTAATGTTTAGTGCCCTTAAAATATGAAGTCTGATTCATAAATGGGACTAGTGGTTAACTTGTGGGATCAACTGAGTATCAAGCCATCTATGACAGTCCTATTCTTGCTCCACCTATACGACATGAGTTTCTGAAGGCTGAGACCAGATGGTTTGGTGAAATAGCTATCCCTTGAACATGACACCTAAACTAAGTACAAATCCTAAGCGATGCAGTCCTTAGTGCATGTCCCTTGAAGCACTTAGTAAAAAAACAAATGAAAAGGAAATCCTATTTTGCAAGCCCATTTTCTTGAGTCATGACACACTTTCAGGCATAACATAGGTGCCAAATTCATGCCTATATGTACCGAACAACAAGCATCTCTGTTCTTATAACCAAAATTGGCTTATGTGTTTCCGTTGGTTCACACTATGGCTCAACCAGTCATTTGCACACACCTAGTCAAATAGATTCATGGTTTTGATTTAGATGGACCATATAAGTCTGCTTAAGGGGCAGAAATATGGTGTGCTTGCAGTTTTTGCTTAGAGATACCAAGCTTCAGTTCGGAGAATAACACCAGGGTTACCACTATTTTTATACAATTATACCACTCATCAATTACATGGCATTTTTGAGGTTGGTTCGTGCTTTTCAAATTGTGTGCATGATTTCTGCCTACTGTGTGCCCTATGAGAAGGGATCATCTTGCTTGCCAACTTCAGTGTGACTAGAAGGCACTGGCCATATATGAGGAATATCGAGAAACAGTGATGAACAAGGCCAGTAAACTACCCAAGAAACATCCTCGATGCTTCGCTGATGGGAACGAAATGTTGAGGTTCCATGGCAGTGGTACCCTTAAGAAATTTGGTTTGCATTTCAGATGTCATTTGCACAGCCTAAATGATTCTTTAAAAAAATTTTCCAGGCAGAATGCTGAGCTACTTCTTAATGCAGCCTTTTTCCATTTAACCAAGGGAGAGATTTAATTTGTCATTTTCTTAACCCAAATGAACACTAAAAGCCTATGAGTTACAAGGCCAAACCATGATCTTATAGAGCTTAACAGGCACTTGGGTTCAACAACTACTTTTGAAAAAAAAATATTACAAATATTGAGGTTAACTGTTAAGCTCTTTCGATGACCATTTGACAGACATGATTAGAAAATGAATGTTGAATCTATGGACAACGATAATGAGCAAGCAGAAACGAGGCGGTTGAATTGGGAAAGATGTCTAGATAGTGGAATTAGATTAATATTTATAAATAAAAACAATAATAATAAACATGATTTCCAGCTTGAAATGTATAGGAATGGTTTTCCATAAGGTTTACATTTTGGGGAAAATCCCCAGAAATTCCTGCGGGCCTTGCCCAAAGGCCATCACAGAAGTTGGATTCATTTTTCTTGGCAGGTGAGTGATCTGGGTAACCTGATTGAGGCTTTCATTCAATGGCATTCCTGCTTGCTACCTTCTGTCTCTTTCCAGTATTTCGTTGACAGAGTGGAGAAGGTCGGCGCCAGTAAACGTGTTAGGGTATGCCTGCCTTTGTTATTCTGTCCCATTTTGCCATGAACTTCTTGAATACCCAGAAGTTAGTTTATTAATTATGCATTTTTGCTGGGTTTTACCAGAACTGACTTCGAGAGCTAAGAGAAAGGGTCGCCAGAGGAGAGAATCCAAAAACCCTCCACGACCCTCCTCGCTCGGTGGTTCTGCTCTGGGCAAGGGCGTGGTAGCAGGGGATGCTGGTTCCCATGAAATTTTCAAATTGAGTTGGCGCGATTGCCATAGGCTCGGCGGGGTTGGTGAATTTGACAGAGGCGGTCAGCGTGCGAGGTGACGGTGACAGAGCTAACGGAGTTCACGTTCTGGTGAGGTGACGGTGACAGAGCTAACGGAGTTCACATTCCGGCGAGGTGACTGAGACGGAGAGGGAAAGGCCGTTTGGGTGGTTGGCCGGAATAATGCACTTTTCGGATGATCGGAATCTCCGAAAAGTCGCATTATAGACTACTCCTATATTATTTTCCCCTTCCATTCGGTTGGTAATGTCTCTATAAACATCTCTCATTTCGTAGAGAACGCATCTCAAAACGGCAAGCATTGTTAGGTCACCATGTCACTTAAATTTGTATCTGAAAATAGGCAGCGCCTATTTTTTGACTTTTAAGCCTCGAACATTTCTCGAATTGATCAAAATATGAGGTGACCCAAGCTTCTCTCATCTCACAGCATCCCTGATATACTCCGTGATGATCGTTTGATGACTTACTGTTCGCTGGCAAGGCTTTCCACATGTCATTTGAAAATAGGCAGCGCCTATTTTTTGACTTTGAAGCCTCGAACATTTCTTGAATTGATCAAAATATTATGGGATATTGCAAACGTTTAGGGATCGTGTCCCATCATTTTAGTATGGGACGTCACATGAGGTACGCGTGCTTGGGAATTCCATCGTCAGCAACATTCCATGCGTCCACCATGAACCTCCCCAACACATGTTGTGCGCGAGACTATGGGATATTGCAAACTTTTAGGTATCGTGTCCCATCATTTTATTATGGGACGTCACATGAGGTACACGTGCTTGGGAATTCCATTATCAACAACATTCCACGCGTCGACCCTGAACCTCTCCACCACATGTTGTCCTCTGTCTCGCGCAATGCAGGAGGAATTGGGATGCTCTGCGGTAACCACCACCTTCGTATATTCAAGAAACCCGGCTCATGCATCAAATTTTCTTGAATCCATTAGCCTTGCACGATAATAGAGTCTACATGAACACAACCAGTTCTCGCCCTTTTCCCAAAGAGAATATGGGAAATAATTTAAGATTAGAGAAAAATACGTTTGATTGTAAAATTTTGTCTCCAAGTTGTTTTCCTTTTCAAGAGAAGAATAATTAATTTTTACAGAAAAATACTATGGGTTGCAATGGAAAATAGGAGAAACTAGCTTTACACCCTCAAAAGGGTTTACATAGTGAGGCTTCTATGACCGCATCGTAAAAGATGAAATTGCTGGCAGTACTGAACCATGTATTTCTGAGCCAAGGATATATCCTTTCTCTCGAAGAAACCAAAACATTTTTCAATCTGAAAATTAATATTGTAAGAAAACTTCATTCTCATTTCGCAAGAACCAGCAAAGGATGAGATAGCAATGTTTTAGGGTATTCTTCTCACAATGTTACAATTATATTGATTATTTCAAGAATTTCAAGAACTCTATTTGTGTTTTACTGTTATGATCAATGTTTGAACATTCAATAGGTAATGTTTGAATCCTAGCTATATTTAAACATGGAGATTATTTATAATATTTTATAATTGCTCAAATTGCTATAAGATCCTTTGAGATGTTAATGGGTAATTTCAATTCTATGCTAAACCATTCAAGAAGCTAAACCTAAAAAATGTGATAGATCTAGTAATAAAGATGTGAAGATTGCATGGAGGTTTAATTCATTTTCTCTCTAGTTAGTATCAAAGAAATGTATAAAATTTCATGTATATTGACTACTAAAGAGATGTTTGTGTCTTTTTTGAACTATCATGATCATTATGTGATATTCAATATGTAATTGTTTGAATCTTTGCCATATTTCATTGACATGGATATTATATGTAATATTTCTTTATTGCCCAAAATATTGTAAAATTTCAATTTTATGCAACCCTATCAAGAAAGATTCAAAAGTTCTATGTTTCTAAAAATGCAGATTTACATACAGGTAGCAATAGAAATATTGTGTGGTTTCATCAACTCATAGGTCAGAGACAATTGTTGTAGACTCCATATCTACAACACATGTGGCCGTGAACACCTTTCTACGCATTAACACAAAAACACATTTACTGGTTGTCGAGAACTAATCTCTTTTAGCATAAACCATATATACTATTCGCAGATATTATTTATTTGTCATTTTTCTCTCAGGGAGTAACATTAGGTGATAACCTTCCCATAGATAGGAGCTTTTACCCCTTAGTTGAATTATCCCCTAGACCTATTGATTAGTAAGAACCTACCACCAGATAGTGAATTGTTGGCTTTTGAATGTTACTAATAGCATGTTTTCATTGCCATGGATGTCTCTCACGATGAATCTATCCCATGGATTGCACCTTTTGTTCTACTTCTCAGACCTAGAAATGGGTCATTTTTTCCTCTGCTTCTTAGACCTGGTAGCTAGTCATTTTTTTTGAGAAATCTCTTGATAGGTTATTGCCAGAATTACTAAATAGTTGCTTAAATAAATTTCACAATTGTAACTCCATGTAGATATTAACCAGAGAAATTCACAGTGTATTAGCAGGTGGTCTAGCCCTCATAAATTGCTTCAGGTTGCAGGAAGCTATGCAATTGGCTCGGCTTGGCTCTACGGCAAGCAGTGCAACTGGCTCGACTTGGCTCTTTTCTTGTTCTTATCTTGCCTTTGTTGACTCTTTCCTTTTTCTTATCTTATCTTGTCTTTCCCGGCTCTGAAGCGAATAGAACTGATTGCATCTTGCCGACCCAGATCTGTTATACGTTATTGTTGATAATTCATAGACGACAACGAAAACATTTACTGGCTTTGAATATAATAGAAACAATCGTAGTTTACCTCAACTCACTGACTAAATCTAAATAAATGACCTTCGTTTACCTCAACTCACTCATTGGATTTATTGTGAGTTATTGTTGATAACTCAAAGACACAATGAGAACATGTGGCATCAAAGAGTTGTGACAGAATTTAGGGCAACAAGAACATGTGGCATCCAAGAAAATGGTAGTGGGAGAATACAGGGAGTGAAAGTTACTTTGGATATAACAAAACAGACAGGAAGAAAAATTTACTTTGAATATAACAAAATAGACCAAGAAGAAATGCTCTGCATTTAGGAAATGAACTTTGGATAAAAACTATTTTTATATCTAAAGTTTCCTTGGGAAACATGAAGTTTGCAATAAGGGGTTCATTTGAAAACTTTTCTTAAAATTTTGGTGTAGCCAAATTGGCAGCAAAAAATTTGGTTAAAAATTTGTACGCAAGCGAAATGTTTGGTCAAAGAAGTGTTTAATTGTCAGTCAACGCTCTAGCGAACGCTAGAGTCTTCTTACATTATTTGTACAAAATAAAAATTTCTGATTATTAACTCACTAATATCTTTATTATTCATCCCACATATCCCATTCATAAATATTTCTCAAATTGCTTCAGTTACATTCATGAAAAACTGTGACTGACGAAAGAAAGAAGCTGCGAATGCAAACGAAAATATTGGACGTAGTGACAGAAATACGAATGTAGGGGCACGTTTTCAAAGTGATATGAAGGGTTTTCAAACCCAGGCATCCCTGATATGCTCCATGATGATTGTTTGATGACTTACTATTCGCTGGCAAGGCTTTCAACATGTCAGTTAAATTTGCATTTAAAAATAGAAAGGGCTTATTTTTTTTAGTTTTAATGTGTGGTTTTATGGTAAGTCTACTTTGGTGAAGGTTGGTAGGCTGTAGTTCAAATCTCATTGAGTACACTGACTTGCTGTGGTGACAGCTAAAGGGGCAGATTTCCCAATCCTGTCTTGGCAGCATGTGAGTCTAGCTCTTGCTATAATCATAGGATCTTAGTATATCTGGCTTGCAGGTAGTTGGATGTACTCCTGGTGTAATAGAGGCAACTATGAGGATTAATCTTGGATCTCCCATAGATTAGGACTGGCAGTTACTGATTCACCATGTGGTTAAAAATAAAACATTTCTCAAATTGATCAAAAGATTATTGGATACTGCCAACATTTAGGTATCGTTCACTTTCCATGGTTTTAAAATCGACATCTAGATGCAACAAGTCCACAACAGTGGTAGAAGTCCCTACTGAGAAAGGATTCAACCAGTGTTGAAAAAGGAAGATTGAATATGACTAATAATATTTTGGTATATTTTTAATTTTGCTTGTGAATATTGGTTACTAACTGATGAATATGATTATGATAGTCTCCACGTCCAAAATTTTTTTTAAAACCCATGTAATACAGCATATGTACTGTCAGTATTGCGTATCATGTTGATGCCAAATACTGTGAACAACATACAAGGAACATGACATTGTTATTGCTATTAAATTCATAAAAAGTATAATCATTGATTATGGTTAAGCATTAGTTCAGAGATAAAAACAAAAATGGGTGGTGAATCTAAGTCAATCAGTAATTACATATGTATTCAAGGCTTTTTGTTGCTTCAGGATAGTGTGGGGCTAGCTCGTTTACTATAAATCACACCAGAAAGCAATGCAATTGGCTTACCTAAATTTTAGCAACACTCCCATTAAAAACCATAAACCAAGGTAGGGAAATGTTAAGTGTATGCACTAATTAATTATAGCAGTGAACTTGTTAATTCTACAATCCATGCAACACGTGCCTGAGCAAAGGCTAGGGAAAGCACGCTGTCAGATAAATGAAATTTACAGCTTCACGTCGAATGCCAAAATTTCCAACTTCATGTCTAATATATTTTTTTCTATTTGGTAATTGTCATCATAAATCAAATTTTCAACGTTATGTTACGGTCACCACCTATAATACATGCCAACATCCTTTTATTAATTTACCGAAAACATTGAGGGATGGCTGTCTGATCATTCTAGTGTGGGACCTCACATGAGGTATATGTGATTAGGAATTGAATTATCAATAGCATTCCATGAGTCCACTGTGAACCTCTCCACCACATGTTGTCCTCTGTCTCATGCAATGAAGGAGGAATTGGGATGCTTAACGGAAACCACCACCTTCTTATATTCCCAAAGCCCTACTCATGCATCAATTTTTCTTGAATCCATTAGCCTTTCACGATAATAGAGTATACATGAACACAACCAATTCTCACCCTTTTCAGGAAAGGAATATGGGAAATAATTAAGGTTACAAAAAAATATTGTTGATTGAAAAATTTTGTCTGCAAGTTCTTTCCCTTTTCAAGAGGACAATAATTAAATTTTACAGAAAAATACTACAGTTTGCAATGGCAAGCAGGAGAAGCTAGCTCTACACCCTTAAAAGGGGTTACATGCTGAGGTTTCTATGACCACATCACAAAATATGAAATCGCTGGTGGTACTAACTGATGCTTTTCTGAGCCAAGGACATATCCTTTCTTTTAAGGAAACCAAAACATTTTCCAATCTGAACATTAATACTGCAAGAAGACTTCTTTCTCATTCCTCAAGAATCAACAAAGGATGAGATACCAATATTTTAGGGTATTCTTCTCACAATGTTACAATTATATTGATTATTTCATGAATTTCAAGAACTCTATTTGTATTTTACTTTTATGATCAATGTTTGAATATTCAATAGGTAATGTTTGAATCCTAGCTATATTTCATAAACATGGAGATTATTTATAATATTTTGTAATTTCTCAAACTGCTATAAAATCCTTTGAGATTTTAATGTGTAATATCAATTCTATGCTAAACCATTCATGAAGCTAACCCTAAAAGAAGTGATAGATCCAGTAACAAACGTATGATGATTGTATGGAGGTTTAATTCATTTTCTCTCTAGCTAGTATCAAAGAAATTTATAAAATTTCATGTATATTAACTATTGAAGAGTTGTTTGTGTCTTTTTTCAACTATCATGATAGTTATCTGATATTTAATATTTAACTTTTTGAATCCTTGCCGTATTTCATTGACATGGATATTATTTGTAATATTTCTTTATTTCCCGAAATACTGTAAAATTTCAATTTTATGCAACCCTATCATGAAAGATTCAAAAGTTCTGTGTTTCTAAAAATGCAGATTTACATACATGTAGCAATAGGAATATCGTGTGGTTTCATCAACTCAAAGGTGAGAGACAAATTCTTCTATAGACTCTATATCTACAACACCTCCAACCAAGAACACCTTTCTACGCATTGATACAAAGATAATTTTAACGGCTGTCGAGAACTAATCTCTTTTGGCATAAATCATATAGACTATTTGAAGATATTATTTATTTGTCATTTTTCTCTCAGGGAGTAACATTAGGTGATAACCTTCCCCTAAATAGGAGCTTTTACCCCTTAGTTGAATTATCCCCTAGAACTATTAACTAGTAAGAACCTACCACCGGATAGCGAATTGTTGACTCTTTAAGGTTACTAGTAGCATGCTTTCATTGCAATGGATGTCTCTCTCGATGAATCCATCCCAAGGATTCTACCTTTTCTCTACTTCTCAGACCTAGAAACTGATCATTTTTTCCTCTACTTCTTAGACCTAGTATTTAGCCATTTTTTCTAAGTAATCTCTTGACAAGTTACTTATTGCTAGAATTACTAAATAGTTGTTTAAATAAATTACACAATTCTACCTCCACATAGAGATTAACCAGAGAAATTCGTAGTGCATTAGAAGTTGGTCTGGCCCTCATAAACTACTTCAGGTTGTGGGAAGCTATGTAGCTGGTTCGGATTGGATCTGCAGGAAGTAATGCAACTGACTCGACTTGGGTATTTTCTTATTCTTATCTTGTCGTCCCCACCTCTTTTCTTGTTCTTATATTATCGTGTCTTTCCCGGCTTTGAAGCGAATAGAACTAACCACATCTTACCGATCCAGATCTATTGTAAGTTATTGTTGATAATTCATAGACAAAAACAAAAGCATTTACTAGCTTTGAAGAGAATAGAAACAACTTTAGTTTACCTCAACTCAGTGATTAAATCTATAGAAAATACTACAGTTTACCTCAACTCATTGATTGGATTTATTTTGAGTTATTGTTGATAACATAAAGACATAATGAGAACATGTGGCATCAAAGAGTTGTCACAGAATATAGGGCAACAGGAATAGGTGGCATCCAGGAAAAAAGGTAGTGGTAGCATACAAAGAACGAAAGTTACTTTGGATATAAAAAAATGGACAGGAAGTAAAATTTACTTTGGATATAACAAAATAGACAAAGAAGAAAGGCTTTGCATTTGGGAAATGAACTTTGGATAAAAACGCTTTGTATATCTAAACTTGCCTTGGGAAACATGAAGTTTCCAATAAGAGGTCGATTTGAAAACTTTGGTTAAAATTTTGGTGTAGCCAAATTGCCAGCAAAAACTTTGGTTAAATATTTTTACGCAAGCGAAATGTTGGGTCGAGGAAGTGTTTAATTATTAACTCATTAATATCTTTATTATTCATCCCACATATCCCATTCATAAATATTTCTCAAATTGCTTCAATTACGTTCCTAAAAAACTATGATTGACGAAAGAAAGAAGTCGCAAATGCAAAAGAAACTATTGGACGTAGTGATGGAAATACAGATGTAGGCACATGTATCCACAGTGATATGAGGGGTTTTTGAACCGAGGCATCTCTAATATGCTCTGTCATGATTGTTTAATGACTTACCATTCACTGGCAAGGCTTTCCACATGTCACTTAAATTTGTATCTGAAAATAGGACGCTCCTATTTTTTTTAGTTTTAATGTGTGGTTTAATGGGAAGTCTGCTTGGGCGCAGCCTAGGAGACCGGAGTTCAAATCTCATTGAGTACACTGGCCTGCTATGGTGATAGTAAAGGGGCAGATTCCCCAATCCCGTCTTGGCGGCACATGCGTCTAGATCTTGCTAAAATCATAGGATCTTACTATATCATACTTCTAGGTAGTTGGATGTGATCCTAGTGTTATAGAGGCAGCTACAAGGATTGATCCTAGGTCTCCCATAGATTAAGGTTGGTAGTTACCGATCACCATGTGGTTAAAAAAAACATTTCTCGAATTGATCAAAAGATTATGGGATATTGCCAACATTTAGGTATCGTTCACTTTCCACACTTTTAAAATCGGCATCTAGATGCAACAAGTCCATAATAGTGGCGGAAGTCTCTGCCGAGAAAGGATTCAATCACTGCTAAAAAAGGAAGATTGAATATGACTAATAATATTTTGGTATATTTTTAATTTAACTTGTGAATATTGATTACTAATTGATGAATATGATTATGATAGGTTCCATGTTCGAACAATTTTTAAAAACCCATGTAATACATCATAAGTATTCCCAGTATCACGTTGAAGCCAAATTGTGTGAACAACATACCAGGAACATGACATTGTTATTGCTATTAAATTCATAAATAATATAATCATTGATTATGGTTAAGCATTAGGTCAGAGATAAAAACAAAAATGGGATGTGGATCCAAGTCAGTAAGTAATTACATATGTATATTCAAGGCTTTTTGTTGCTTCAAGACAACGCAGGGTTAGCTCATTTATTGGAAATCACACTAGGAAGCAGTGCAATTAGCTTACTGTTATGAAACCAGCTCAAGAAAAGATAGAAAAGATAGATCAACGCCTTAGAATTCAGCCTCTTCGAGGGGGCAACCTCCTTTACATTACATAAATGAACAATTCTTGGATGATTGAAATGAAAAGACCTCCTCTCTATATATAGGAGTCTAAGGGGTCATAACATAATTAGAGCCTACATAACAATAATAATGTAAGGGCACAATAATAACAATAGTGGGCTTCTATGGGGCACAAGAGTAACAATATGGGCACTACATGGGTACATCAATATAATAAGGGGTATAACTCAATAGTAATGGGGTAATCACTAGTATTATAGGGACCCAACAGTTGTTGTTTGAGTTTTGTTTCGAAAATAATTTTTTTTTATATGAGTTGATGTATTTCTTGAGGTGCAAATATGCATATCTTTCAATTGTTTTATTCAATCATTGATGTGTTTATTGTTTGTATGGGACACAATTTGAAAATAGATGAAATGAGGTCAATGAGTTGTGCTTGAAGTTTGGGGCATTCAATGATTTCAACTTGTGTCTTTTAGATCCAAGGATTAGGGGCATCCTTCAGGTAGCATCGTGAGATATTGGGAGTGGAGGTCAAATAGTCGAATGGTGGCTAGGAAGGACTTATTGGGAGTGGTGGATTCCAACAGGTGGTGGCCTGCCAATTCGAGAGAGTGGTGGCTTTGTATAGGTGGTAAGTTGCAAATTTCATATAGGTTGTAGCATGGAGTGGGTGGTGGCTCACATGATTGGAAATTTATGGTTTTCGCACTGGTGATAGCTAGTGATCAGATGTAAACAATGATTTATAGATTAATAAGAAAAATGAATAAGGAGGCTATCAACTAATGGTAGTTTTTACCCTTTGGGTTTCCAACTTTTATCTTGTGTCCCATGTGTTGATTGATGTGTTGATGCTCATGGTTATATGTTTGTATTTAGCTTCTCACATGTTTCATATGTTTAGATATGCTCACATACTATGGTGTTAGTGAATGAATGAATTAGGACTTTCGAAAAGAAAAGGAAAAATGGTAAAAATTTATCATAAGGTGCAATATAGATTCACCCACCCTCTAAGTATTGTTAAAGGTTTAGAACATTTTAAAGAACGAAAATCAAGACTTTACCAAAACAATGTCAGATTCTTGCCAAAAAATCCAAAACATAGTGTTTAGAAAATGACTCTAGTGAGTAGTTATTACAAGGGAGAAACTATGTGGGAAAAGTGTTATATGAATCTCCTATAATACCTAGCATGACGTAAGATATGTCTCATCTTTTTTTGGTATTTTGGCATGGGAAGCTATAGAATAACCTCAATCTTTGCAAGATCAAGTTGTATCCCTACACTAGAGATGAAATAGCTAAGGACTATTCCTGTAGTTTTCATGATATGAGATTTAATGTTACACAAAGAAAAATTATATTCATAACATCTAATTAAAAGTTTTTATAAATTTTCAAGGCTTCTAGAAATGAATCACCATATACAAAACAATGATTTACGTAAATTACAACACATTCTTGGGTAAGATAAAGAAAAATAGCTATAACTTCTCTTTGGAAGGTGGTAGGATAATTACATATACTGAAGGGTATTACTCTATAAGCGTACATTCCCCATGGGCATGTGAAAGTTGTTTTGTCCCAATCTTCAAGAACTATCTGTATTTGATTGTATCCACTAAACCTGTCAAGAAAGGAAAAATATTTTTTCCTGAGTAATGTGTCCAAAACTTGGTTGATAAATGGGAGATAAAAATATTCCTTAAGAGTGGATTTATTTAATTCTTTGTAATCTATTGAAATCCACCACTATCAATTTTTCTTGGGGGCTATCAGGAGGGGATAGACCCACTAACTATCTAAAATGGGATAGTTGAAGATGGTGTCGAATTTATTTTGCAATTATTCCTTGAAAACTTCTCTAAGGATAGGGTTCATTCATCTCTAGGGATGACTAATAGGTAGGGACCATTCTAAATGTAAATATTATGTGTACATTTTTTGGGAGAAATTCTCTTCAAGTCTTGGTAGGTCTAGGAAAAATCACAAATGTTTTTTTGCAACATCTTGACCACCTGACCTTGTTAGGGTGCATTCAGCTAAGAATTTATATATAAGGCTTTACCTGGAATAATCTCAACAAGAGTGGATCAGACTCTGGAAAACATATGGCAAATATGAAGTTTTTATTGATGAGGAAGTGTTTGGGTTACAATTTTTTGGAAAATATAGGCTAAAGATATGATCTACTAGATTTGGATCTTGTAAAGAATCCAAATTGAAAAGAATGGCATGTACCCTACTCTCTTAAGTGTATTCTTTCAATTGTGTAATTTGATAAATTGAAGGGATTGATTTAAAATTCTCTTCATCATTTCAATTGTCATCAAGCCATGTAGTTTCTTCAATTTGTTGAAAGGATTTGGTAGGGGGTTATAAGGTCACTTTATTTATAGATTCCCAATGTGAAATAGGCATATCACCAGAGCAACAACTAATATATGCATCAACAATAGCTATCCATGGTTTTCCTAATATCAAGGGATGCCCTCATAAATGATTTTTATGCTATAAAACCATAAAAATATGTGTAATATTCCCAAGAATATAGAGAGATTATTAATTGTCTAACACACCCTTGGGCTTTATTTTAGATATATTATCTCATTCTAAGACCATGGGTGTGAGATGAATATTGAACAATTGTAACCATTCCATGGCCTATCTCATCATTATATTAATCACGACACCTATATCTATCAAGAAATTCAATGATGGTGTCATTAATGTGAACCAAGACAACTGGATTTATAGGATCCATATATTTTTCCATGAGAGTCCTTCCTGACATCAAATCAATTGTTCTCCTAACAAATTGAATATTTTTTTGCTCACTATTACTCCTCCTTGGTTTCTTAAGGAAATACTCACTAATGGTTTTAGCATAGATAGGAATATCTATAATGGCTTTTAACAGGGGGACTTTGATACAAACATTTCTCAACTCAAAAACCAAGTCAAATTCAGGATGTTTGGTAGGACTTTCTAAATATATCCTTTCTAGGTAGGGTGGCTCACTAGATGATGGAAGATACTTTAAATTTGGAAAAAAATATTTGATCAAGAGTTTCCTCCCTCATTTCTTCCTTAGTGATAACATGTGATTCCTTGTTTTTATTAAGGCTCTTTCCCAACATTAGTTGGATGTCTTGCAATCTACTATGTGTGATCAAATTTGTCAGCAAAGGAGACAATACAACATTAAAAACTTGTTTTCTTGTCATGTTATTGGGGTTAGAAATTGAGTACAAGGTAGTTATGTAGGTCGTCGAGGTTGGGTAGGAGGTGGTTGTGGAAACTATAATTGTTGTGGTGATGTTAATTGAGGTTATTGGGCTTGGGAATAAGTAGGATATGGCTATAGAAAAGTTGTGAAATATTATTGATGTGGTGGTAAGGGATAGGAAAAAGGAGGCATATTATTATAAGGAGGCCCTAACCATCCTTGTTGTCCTGGAGAATTTTTAACTTGTTATGGAACATATGTTTTCCAAGGCATAGGAGGGCTCATAAATTGAGATACATTATATTGTTTAGAAAAATGATGAGAATATTGAAGCTTATGATTAAAAATTATACCTAAAGTTCCATGTTGCTAAGGTTTCTTAGGTGTTAATGAATTTAATTGTCTTGTGCCTGATTTTATCCTTGATAAATTACTTTAATTACAAGTAGAAATACACAACTTTATGTTGCATGTTCACCTGCACAAATGAAGCATATATGAAAGACATCCAATGGAGGCTCTTTCAAAGACATTTAGGACAAAAAATGGAAAGTGTTGATATTTCTTCTTCTTGGTTTTCTTAAGTTGTAATTTATCTTATTATATATTGATATTTTCAAGTAGATCACTTTTAAAATTTTCTAATAAATGTCCTAACCCATGCTTGGTCACATCACTCATTGAAATTTTTTTATTTTTAGGAAAAGTATCCCTAACACTTCTACCAAATATTACTTTGTTGTGAGAATAAAACTTCCTGGACATGTCACAAATTTTATCAAAAGGAAATTGTGAAGCATCTACAAAACCAATCAACTTTAGTACATTTATAATCGAAAACACCTCGTATGAAAATAGTCCTAATGTTGTTTAGATTGGGTGTGTGTTGTTTATATTGTTGAATATTATACAAGAACTACTAAGTATAATATTCAAGGCACTCTTCCTCTCTTTGTGTGATTTTAAAATTTTCCTCCCTCAAATATCTAGCCTTGCAATACTCTCCATACTTTTTGAGAAATCTTCTATGCGTGCAATCCCAACTTGTAATAGTGTTTCGCCCTTGTCCCATGAACCAACTCAAGGCTGCATCCTTGAGAGTAGAGGGGAACAATTTAAGTTTTTTGGAATCTATAGAATAGTCATAAAACCTACATAAAATATCAAACTCAAATAAAAAAGTGTTAGGATCTTCATTTCTCTTATCATAAAAGTGTGGCAATATTGAAGGGGGAATTTTCTTCATTTGGACTGCTACATTAGCATCCATGATAGGGAATCCAAAGGTTACCTTTCCCTCTACCTCTACTCCTTGTACAAATACCTCTCCTTCTCCTTCTGCCATCTTTTCACCTCAAAACAAGTTGAAATTAGTATCCAAGGGGAATTCGACCTCTTGATCAGGATGATGACCAACTTCTAAATCTGTCTTAGGCCTTGATCCCCTAGCTAGAGTGGCTTCCCCTATGAAATGTATCTATAAATTTAGCTGAACCTTTGTGGCACTTTCTAGGGTTTTTTCTCCCCTCTCATTCTTAGAATATTCACTTTCCAGTGATTTAGTGTTATAAGGGGGAGTTTTGGAAATATCTTTCCTACCTTTACATTTATATTTTACAGATGCTTATACCCATACATCCTAGAAAAAGTAAACAAAACTCAAATAAGTAAACATGAATTAAACCATGCTCACAAGCTCTAAGTGCTACTATGACCCTATCATAAAAAAATTATCCTTTCATATTGTTAGCTCACAAAAAAACATTAGCAAAAACAAAAAGAAAGAAACATGCTCTAACTAACATGACAAGGGATTATGGGACTCAAAAAAGTGGTCATGCAGGTTTTTACCTTTCATCTTACCTTCCCACTCCTTCGAGTCTTAAATGATAGGGAATTTTATGAACAAAATTAGATTACCAATGCTCTTATCTCTCGACTGCTTCCTTGCAAATGGTGCTAAAATTCTGGATGAATTTATTGACAACAAATTCACAACATAAATATGTCAATTTGTCAGTGTAAACTTATAGGCATTACATAGTATGTGTGGAGGTACGAACATTGATAATCCTTCCTACTCAACTATTGCAATAAGGACTATTTGTATCAAGGGCTTGTTATTTGTGAAATAAAATTATAACGCTAACTCCTACAAGGCTAATCAAGTTCTTACAGGACACTCCTATGTATTTTCTTAAACAAATCTTACACCTACACTCAATAACAATAATAATGAAAAGACACTCTAAGAGGGTCTCAATCAACTGCGTGCCTATTACATGGATGTTACAAAACACAACTTTCAATAAATAATTATCAGCAATCACATCTAAATAATCACTTGCAATTAGCCTCCTTTAGTGAAAGACTCTCTATCATATTATTCTAATAAGAAGCCATAAATTGTTGGGACCACTAGGTTCGTGTCATAAAGCCCTTACCTCAAGGGTTATATTCATTCACACTCAAGGAGAATGTGTTCTTATTTCCATGGAAGGTTGCAAAGCTTCAAAGGATCCTTCATTAATCAATCTCCTACAAATCCAAATAAATTTGAAATAAAAGAATCAAGCCAACATAAAGACTCAAAACCACTAATTATGTGCAGCGCTGGAAAAACCAATCTCACAAAGAAAAACCCAAATTATAGTTGTATAACTTGTTAACAAAATCAAACAAAAGATTGTCATGTTCATTAAACCATATTGTGTGTTTATCAATTATTCGAGGTGTAAGACAAGATAAAAATCATATATCAAATATGTTAACTTATTAAGTAAACCCTGATGTCATTTATCAGATTATAGTACCAAATATTAAGTCTACACATTACAAATTAAAATATGAATAAAGAACAATAAATTATAAATGAAATCTATTAGAGAAAAAAAAATAATCTCTATCATATGAAAATATTGAATACTTCAAACCAGACTTTTACTTTATAAACCAATTGAAATCATTCTTATACCCTATCAATATGCTCGCTAGACAAATTGTCATTCCTTCATGCCAGATCGATTGCAAAATGGAAAACCCATTTATCATAATACAAATAATAATGATTATATCAATGGGTTATGAATCAAATGTTCACAGGGTACAATATTGCATATATCCAACCTATCAAGAGATAGAGTATTACTTTGTTTTATTCTCAAACACCAATGCTATCAACCAGACCTAATCCTTACAAATTGATTACAAACACCACAATCATATAGATTTGATGTATAATGAAATAAGTCATAAGTTAATATATCAAACATAGTTTTATGAAACACGATATGTGTACTATAATTATATGTAACGTGGTCAACACAACCCATATCTAGATTCTAGAGGTTGAACAAAACCAACATTGCTTCAATCCACACAATTACTATAGTGAAAACTTATCATAGAACTTAAACTCATTCATCAAATGTTATATATAGATCTATTTTATGAACTTAAAGAAATTCAAGAAATGAAATAGGGTATACTCACAACCGATGAAAAAAACACCATACTATGTATTGAAAACACATAAGAAAATCAAGTAACGTGTTGGGTTGGAGAGCCTTTTCCAACTAGTAGCATTGCCTAAAAGTTAACTTAGCTCATATTATAACATGAAAAATATATATAAATATCAATAATAGTCTTTTATTAAGGAAGTCCATATATTACATAAGAAATTTTACAGGAGTGACCCCAATGACCACAACATAGGCTTGTATTACAAAACAATAAATTGTCTATGTTCCCACTATTCACTAACAAGACCAAGCGTCGAAGCCCTATTTTTATTCAAAACAAAATACAATGTATATTGACATCTCCCATAGCTCAAGGTCATATTCTACTTAAATAAAAAAATATCAAATGACCTTAGAACTAATTTGTAATGAAGGTATAATAGAGTTCCAACCTAGGGTTTAACAACTGCATCCTTAATGAATATATTTGAATAAAAATTTCCCAATATTGGTAGCATCTCATTAGCTTTGAATTACTAAAGTAGCAGAAAAACGACAAACTCAATGTAAATTGAAGTCCAATTTGTTTGGTGGGACAGTATCTCGAAGCCAACAATGAAGGAACCCACATGTACAACCAAATGTGGACTGTGTGCTTGGATGTCCAACATGGAGCTCGGTTGCAGGAATCCTAAATGGGGTGAAAATTTTTCTCAAACCCTCATTTGTAGTCTTAACAATGATTAATCCATTTTGAATGCATTCAAAAACCATAGATAATCAACCTTAAATCAAATATTTACCTAAATATCCTTAATTAACATGATTTCCTTATTATGCATAAAAGAGGGTGATAAAGGGACAAGAGAGGGGGTTTAAAAGGGTCAAAAATGGGAAAATGATGACAAATATGTTGGAAATTCCATGCCTCAATAGTTACAAAAACTCACTATTAATAATAGATCTTACACATTCATCTATTAAAGTAATTTGTCATAATCATATGAGGAATCCATTATCATGTTGTCATAATTATGTAAGAGGAATTTATCATGACTCATCATTACCATAGAATCTATCATAACCTTTCATTGACCCAAAATAAAATATTCCAAGTTTCATAAGTGTAAGAAACCCATTGTTTTTAAGGGACTTCTCCCACATGGCACAACCATATTGGAAGGAATCCCCTCATGCACCCTCTTCCTAGGAGAACAACTTGGAGCAACGAAAAGATAATAATAAAAAAAACACATTTCTCTTTGACGAATAAGGAATCTTTATTGAATAGTAAATATTATTGAATTTGTCAAAATATCCTAAGGAAACCATTCATTTATGCCCTTTATAACCCAGAAATCTACCACTTTATGCCCTTTTAGTAGTGTGTGTAATTTAGTCAATAGAAAGAAGATTTTCCCACCACCTACAATGTGAAGAGCATCTCCAAACTTATTTTGTCTATGATAACATTATCATAGCTTGGAAATTCTAGGAATAAACTCCAATTACACATCACCTACCATATCTACTATCATGTATCGAACCATGTTACCTGTGTCGACAAACCAAAACCTTCCACATGTCTTGGTGCTAACTCGTACCTACCATGTGTCACCTGCTATATGTTCACTTGATTGGAAAAAAGTGCCATTTATTCCTACCATGTGTCACCACCTCATGCATGCACATCATCTATTATGTTCCTAGTGTCCATGTCATTCATTCCACCTATCCTACCATGTCATCTTAGGATTTCAGGATATTAGTGAGTCTTAGTGCCTTTGAGTGAGGTTGGCTCTATTAATTTCCAATGGGCCCTTATCATGTGAGAATTATCCAATTGGCCATATATGATTAGGGGTGATGGCTTCAAGCTTACCTCCTCAGCCTTCTTGGGCATATCAGTATTTGATGTGAGACCCCTCTTGTGCTTGTTGTCATGGTCTGATGGGTTTAGGGCCTTATTGTTAAAATGTAATTGGATGTTTACTAATAGTAGGTTGATTTTCCACCATTTGATAGTGGGTAACTTGATTACTGAAGTATTGTGCCAATTCACTATTATATCTGGATTTTAGTTTTCCATCCTTGGCCTTCGTAGCCTTCTTGTATGCTTTCATCCCTTTTTTCCTTGATATCAATTCCAATATTGCCAACATAGACCATCATTGGTTTGCAAAACATGTCAATGGTGTGCATTTTATAGTGTGGGAATGTGTTTTCCATTACGAAATTATATGTATTCCTCATTACAATGTCAACATGCAATCCCATGGACTCAACATGCATTTTCAACTTGAGGCATGCAGTGATGTCAATACTCATTTTTATGTAATTTCAATAGGTAAACATCCAATTACCAACACAAGACATGCATTTTTATTCCTAGGGTGTGCATTTTTAATCATTCCCTATTTTCATGCATTTTGATATATGCATTTTTACATTTACAACATAGTTGTTATAAGCCATACCATATGAACATCATCATCTCATAATGGATTACCCTTCATTTTAAAGCTTCTTTCCATGATGACCATTCATATGTCTAAGGAAGAATCAATTAGGGTTTACATCATTATAGCTTTGCACATTACATCAAGGGAACACCTTTTTATAGTGAAGGCATATGATTTCCTTAGCAAGAGATGCATATTCTTCCTTAACATGTACAAAAATGCATTCATCATCCATTTTCACTTGAGGTTGTGCATTTTTCCCTAATAGGGCATGCATTTTCCTCGATACCTTGTTTGCATGAAATTTCATAAGGACAATGTGCATAATGTGCATAATTCATCTAAAGATATGGATTTTAACTAGAATTATGATTCATGATGCTATAATGCAAATCTTAATGCAAGGATTTCATTGATCACTTTAGGGTGTGTAGTTTATAGCATGCCCTATTTTCATGAAGAAAACACATAATTTCCATTTGGAGTGAGCATTTTCATAAGGACTATGTATCTTACCTTAAGGAATGAATTACTCAATAGCATTTATATCCATCATCTCATCACAAAATATTCATCACTGAAAATGCATTACCTTAAGCTGGCATACATTTTAAGAAGGAAAATTTAAATAATTTTCCTCTTTGTCCTACAATAAAATATTTGTTCACTTTCACAACAAAGGGTTTTAACTTTTCAATTGCAAAAATAAAAGTATAGGTATATGTATTACTTTTATAGAACCATGTAACTTGTGATAGTTCATGTAGGTATACAAAATGAAATATTAGTAAACCTTGTAGATTCACAAATATTTTTTTTCTTGCATCCAAACATTAAACCACAACTTTTTACATGTATGTACATGCAAGCAATGTATATGTAATTCACTAAGTTACCTAAGTATAACAACTATGAACAACATCATTCCATGATTTTCCATAATCATATATATTATATATAATATTATATATATATATATATATATATATATATATATAATATATATATATATATATATATATATATATATATATATATATATATATATATATATATATATATATATATATATATATATATATATATATTGTCATGGATATTCCACTAGAATAATTCATCATAACAGAACTGATAAAACTATATTCAAAAAATATTAAATCTACACTATTAGGGTTTTATTTCTCTTCAAATTTCTAGATATGTAGATTACCATTAATTTCATATGCATGCAAATTGAAATTATGCATAAAATATATAAAAACTAAATGAAAACTCACAAACCATGATTTGGCAGAAGATATGACTTGGGAAACCCTTTCAGGAGAAAAACCAGTTGGGAGATGATGCTGCTTTTCTCTCCTTCTCTGAATAGAAATGACTGTGAGTACGAAAAAGTGTGGCTTGTGGCCCATGGTCTACTACAGTGCATAAATATTATCTATGTGCCATATCTCCTATCCATCTCATCTATTTTTTTATCATATATGCATCAAGTGCACCAGCAAAAAATGGAACCCCTTTTCATCCTAGTGGCCTAATTCTAACACAACCCAATGAACTTCTAGTGGTTAAGTATGACTATCTCAACTCTTAACTAGAGTTATAATATGAAATTTTCTAGAGTCTTATTCATCGTAATCACATGGTTGTCCCATTTTACATGAATAATGGGGGTTGAAGCGGCATCCTCTCAAGTTATGGTGATGACAATAAGAAGGTCAACTTCTAAGTGGCATAACTTTTGCATACAAACTTTGATTGAAGTGATTCTTGAGTCACTGGAAAAGTTTCTATTTATATGATATGAAAAGAAAGTGCAGTTCTAAAGTAGAAAATTTTCACCCCAAAAAAACATCATTTTGTGCCTCAAATTCTCCCACAAGGATTTAGACCCTAATTTGTTAAACTAGGTCATGCCCATAAAAATGGTCTTGTGTGTTGATTCCTCCACCTTTACCACTCTAAAAGCATCAATATGTATGAAAAATGATATTATGATCCAATATGGATCACACCTGCGCTTTTTGGGAGGATTTTGGTCCCAAAAATTTTCTACTAAATTAGGTGAGGAAATTTTTCCTCCGCCTTCTCTTGATTGTACCATTTAGCTTTTCCTAAAAGTTGTCCTTTCGACCCAATCGCTAAAGGTCATGTTGCCCTTATATTGTTGTTCTATACCTCTTTTTCCAAATTATATCTTATGTCAACACTTCCTGAGCATATGGTTCCAAATCGTCCATAGAAGGTAGGACCTATTCCTTTTCCTAATCTAGCATGGAAGGCTCATAGAGCTTAAGATTATGCACATTCAAAATTGAATAAATTTGATTGTATAGGGGTTGAATCAATCTATAGACATTACTTCCCACCTTTTCTAGCATATCAAAGGGACCATTTCACAAATCCTTTATTTTATTACCAAGATCCTATAGCCTCTCTTTATTCAATTGTAACCATACCCTGTTTCCCACCTTGAATGACTTCTCTATTATGTGTTGATCATACATTGACTTGTATTTTTCTTATGACTTATGAAATGGCTCATGTACCTATATATGGATCTTCCTGATCTTCTAAAAATAAAAAATTAACCCTCAATACATCCCTTGTAAGTCTCTTCCTCACTCCTCATTACTGCCCATATGCAATATCCAAAGAAGGCGACAATATCATAAACAAGTTTCAAATGGGGGCTTCCTAGTAAAGTGTGGAATGCTTTGTTATAGGAGTGTTGTATATATACCATTTTTTCATCCTAGTTTTTGAAATGCTTCTAATTGTAACCCCTCAAAATTTGCACCAAATTCCTTTTGACTGCTTATGTTTTCCCATACTTTTGAGGATGGAATGTTATAGACCTCTTTAACATCGTGTCCATCTTCTCCCAAAATGTAGTCCAAAATGCACTGAGAAATATCAATTCCCTGTCTAGAATGATGCTCCTTGGTATCAAAAAATGCACCCAGACCTATCCAAATTATAATTTTGTTGATTCTTTCCCATTGATGGTCTTCTTATAGAGAATCCAAACATACATCTCACTGAACCTATAAACTACCACAAATAGGTAGTCATGTATCTTCTTGGTTGTTGGTAAACCTCCCACAAATTCCATGGAAATTCTTTTCCAGGGATGAATGGGGACATGTAAGAGATGATATAGACCTTGTATCATGTTATTATGATTGTTGTTACAACAAAGAATGCATCCTCCTATGAACCTAGCAACATGTTCTTGCATCTTGGGCCAATACACGTACCTCAACAAGTAGGAAATTGTGTTTCCTACACCAAAGGACCTTGCAACCTTGGAGGTGTGAACCTCTCTAATCAGCTACAAGAACTAACCTTTAGGAACACATAACTTATCCAAAGTGTATATTAAACCCTCATGGAGATGGTATTCAATGGTGTTGTCACCATCATGCATATGATTTGGTTGTACAACTTCCTGAGACACCTCCTTGAAGTCCTCATCCTACGAATATGCCTTTGTGTATGCATCATGGGTGAATGGATCTATGTGCATTAGAGTTCCCAAAGTTGTGTTCTTTGGTGTGGGTGGCCTTGAAGGCATGTTGGACAAATTGTTTGAGTTTTAATTCATGTACATGACCGCTAAATGCAACTTTTCTAGAATCTTCATCCATTTCTAATGCTCAGTCTGCTATAGCTTACTATAGGGCTACATGTACTAGTGGTTGGTGATACATGTGGATTATTGTTTCCTTTCTCATCAGATAGTGCTTCCACTTCTTCATATTCTCCACTCGGGCATAAATATCCTTGACATAGGTAGGGTATTTAATATATTCCCCATGAAATACTTCAGAGTGGTAGCATATAAGCCTTCCTCCCTACATTAATACCATTCCCATGACATACCCACTCACAACTATCTCACATCAAAGGGTTGTTTCAAGTTTTCTAATGCCAAAATTGGTGCTTGACTGGTCTTCTTCTTTCCCTCCTTAAATTCCCCCTACTACCCATTTATTCACTAGAAACTCTTTCCACTTGTTTTTATAGCATGGAGTGGCACTCCTACCACTAAAAATGAGGCTATGAATTTCCTCAGGTACTATGCTACCCCAAAAAAACTCCTAACCTCAAAAAAATTAGTAGGCAACAACAATTTCATGATGGCCTCCATATTGGCAGGATCTAACTTCAGATCTCCTCCATCTATCACATGCCCTATATACACCAAATACTATTATGTAAACTCACACTTCTTGAGATTTGCATGTAGCTAGTTCTTTCTTAATATCTGCAACGCTTGTGATAGATGTGTAATGTGCTCCTCCTAGATAGCACTATATACTAGTATATCATCCAAATACACAATAACAAATCAACCTATCAAAGGAAACAATATATCATTCTTTAACCTCATGTGCATCTAGTTCATTGCATAGGCCAAATGGCATTACTAACCACTCATACAAACCTACCCTGGTTTTGAAGGCAGTTCTCCAGGTAGGTTCTTCTTATACTCATACCTAATGATATCCAAACTTTAATTCCATCTTAGGGAAGTATTTTTATTGGTGTGACTAATATAACAGATTATCTATCTTAGGTAGGGGGTACTTTTTCTTGATTGTTATTTTGTTCAACGCCTTGTAATCAATACACATCGACAAAGTCCCATCCTTGTTTAGCACAATGATGATGAGTTACATACATGGTGATGTACTCAGTCAAATGACACCTTATTCCAATAGTTTTTACAACTATTTCTTCACCTCACTTGCTTCTATAATAGACTTCCTAGACAACCCAATGTTTGGCAATGGTAAGTCTCACTATAGTTGGATCTCATGCTCGACTTCCCTCTTAGGTGGTAACCCTTTAGGCTCCTGGAACACATCCATATATGCATGTAGAAACTCTTTCATTTGTTGTTTTCGTTTCTTAGTACACCCATACAGGGATGCCTTACCTCTTACAAACTCTTCTATAGACTGCTTTTCTCTTAAAAACATCAAAACATACTTCTTGTTGGGACTGAGCAATTTATTAGCTTGGTTGGCACTTACCAGTGAAATTTTTGAATCACCTTTGTGTGCATTTATGCTGAATGATTTCCCATCCTTGATTAGCTAGTACTGGTTGGATTTCCACATGAATGATTCTTCTCACATGTACATGTAGGGACTTCCAAACATGACTCCACATACATCAAGGGAAACTACATCTAGTTCTGCTTCATCAATAAAAATTTCATTGATGGTAAATATAATTTTGCACTATTTTTCTACCTTCAACTTTGCATCCTTATTTATCCATCATGTTACACAGTAATTTGTCACTCTCCTGTCACTCCCTATTCCTGATCCCAAAGAACCCTAGTAGTGGCTACAGTGTTATACTTTCACTATGAAACCTATGCTCTTCCATCCCTTGAAGTTTTAAGAAAGTAGTCCCCAGTCCCGTCACAACATTTCCAAAGAATCCTTCTTAAAACCCAGTTTTTAAGATCAACGCTCTTTCCCAGTGTCTCACATGCGCCGATGGCATAGTTTTACACTATGACCCACACCATTCAATGCTACTGTTAGCCCAATACCCATGCCGGTCTACTTCTGGATTGTTTTTATAAAAGGAAATGGAGTTTCACGTCTAGAAACTTCTAGTGGCGATGTGCTAGATGTTCGTTTGGTTGGATAAGGGCCAAGAACTCCATATAAGGTTATTTACCCCTTAAAAGTGGACCTTCCCAAGGAGATAAGACATTCTTCCCCCTTGGGTGGATCTCATTCTTATCCTCCTCTCCCTATATAAACCACTTCCTCTTATTCTTTTTGGTTACAATGCAATAAATAGTGAAAGTAGCGGAGAGATAGAACCAGTGGCAAAATTCTGAAATCTTTAGCTTTTGATAGAAGAAGATTAGTCTTAGATGAAAAAAGGCTATTCTTTGGTAGCTAAAGCATGAAGAGAGAGAGTTAGAGCATGGAACCCATTTCATGTCAAGCTAGAGGAGGAAAAGATTGTCGAAAAGGCGTGTATCAAGACTTTGATACCGCAAAGGAGATCTCCAACGTCAAGGTTGCATTTATATTTCTCTTTGAAGTTTATTTTAATACAAATAATGGTTTATTTCCTATATCAGGTGTAATATTACATTTGATAGCTTATAACTCCTTGACCGTTTATTGGATTCAATTTTATGCTATCATGTTTTCCTTTGTTTCTTGCATGTTTGTTTCATGTACTTGAATGAAAGGCAGTTGGAGCAAGGAAGCAAGATCAACATCAAGTGGATTAGCATTATAAGAGGTAGGCCCTCTTATTCTATTCTAATCTAAGGAAATTTACATTATATTGTCTTGTTTGTGGCTAGACCCACTCTCTTGGGCTGGATGGATCATCTATTTCTGCAAAGAGGACATTCCTACACCACAAATTGGTGACTCTTCTAGGGAAATACATCTCCTTTTCATCACTCAGTTTTTTCTACTTGTGTGCCTAGTTTGTTTATTTATGGGCTTTTGGATCTGTATTTACCTAATTGAAGGCATACAGACACTAGCCCACCCTATGATGTGTTAATTCTAGCCCTGTGTGAAGTTTTTTATTTTTTCTTGGAATCCCTTGATCAACGCTAGTTTCAACCAAACAATCGTGTCGATCAGGGCCAATTTTAACCTAATAGTCGCGTCGAACCCCTTTTCAGTGCTAGTTTCAGCGAAAAAGTCATGTCAGTTTCTAAGTTAAGAAAAAATAGAGTTTCTCCCATACCATTTCCAGTGTGTCTTGACCCTCAAACTCTCTTCTTCCACCCAAAAGTGACTAGGATGCTTTGTTTGCTGGGTTTGATTGATTGATTGGCTTGAAGTTTCATTGCTTGATTTTTTGAGTTTTTTGGATGGTTTCTATGACCCTAAGGCATCTAGGTCAATTACCACTCATTTTTTTGTTTACTCATTGTGTCAAGTTTCTATTTTTCTGCTTCATTTAATCCATCTTTTAGTTGCAACATCTTCATTGCTTCATTTTCAATTGAATGAGTGAAAGAGTCTCATTTGTTCTCTTATTTTGAGTGTCTTTTTCCTCTTTTCAAGCATGGATTACATTGCTCGGTTTGTCAATTGAAGCATTTATGTGTTTAGTTTGTTCGATTCAAGGAAGAAGTTTCTTTCAATTTCATTTATCATGTTTTGGATTTGATCGATGCTTGTTTGTTCAGAATTGTGAAAATTTTCATTAAAGTGCTTTATGTGAAAGATTCATTTTGCATTTTATGAAAAGAAGAACATCATTCTAGTTTACTTAAGTGAAAATATTGCATTATTAGCATTATTTAGAAGGTATAATTGCATCATCATAGGCATGATAAATGAAATAAAAAAATTTTGTTGTTAAAGGGAGATTTAGTGTATTTAGGACATATATTGGTAAAATATTTCATTCTTTGGTTGTTACGTTGATTGTGTGTTCTCTATCCCTCAATTAATGTAAACTTTCATTGAAGACAAAGATTTATTTTCTCATATAGCTGCATATAGAAGTTTTTCAGATGACAATAGTAGGGCCTTGAAATTGAAACCTAATTCAATATAAACCGCTAAAATTTATTGAATTAACCTAAGGAAGCATTGAAACTTAATGCTCACATTTAGTGTTCTAGGCTAGAGACATGTTCTGGCATCTTTAAACCTAGCCATTGTCATTTGCAACAATCTTGTATTAGACAGCACTAGCATGGACTTGTGCTCCCTGTACCGTCATGTATATAAAGTGAGACCCCTATAGGTTGCAACCCATTATCCATAGGAAGTCGAGTCTTCCACCTTGTAAATGTGATACACCGAACACAGCTTTCGAGGAGATTGCTTGCTTGTACTTTTTGGTTCACCAGGAGGTATTATGTAGTTCATAGTTACCTAGTAATCTTTTATGCCTAGAGTACCCTGAGTAGTCATTTTTTATCTTTACTGACTCTTTAAATTTGAAAAGATCATCAAGAACTTGTCCTTTCGAGCTCGTTAAATCCGAAAGTGACTAGAGTCACCTTTCGTCCTTTTCTCGACTCTTAAAACATGAAAAGGAAAAATTTTCTTTTAGTGTCTTAAAATAAAATGCCCAGGAAATATTCCTAGTTAAAGTTATCTTCCTTCATGATTATTTAGGATCAGTTCAAATGGCAACATTTTCAGAGTTTACCAGTCACAGATTCCCCTCCGATGGGAGTCATGTTCCTTTTCCTTTTCCTTCTTTTGGAACCTAATTTGTCATTTGTACTAGTTGATATGTGTTCCTCCCATAGCATAGTTCTCCCATCTAGTGAGGACCTCTTGGGGGCTATGTTCTTTTATGGTCCATGATTGGCTATTACGAGGATAGTTCTTTCTCTGTCTCAACCTTTTTTTAAAATGAAACAGCATGTGAGGATAGTTTGTTCCTATATAAACCTTGTTAAAAAATGAAACAGATTTCAAAGATAGCTTTTTCCTGTATCAACCTCATTAAAGAATGAAACAAGGTGTCGGAGCATGGTTCCTGGTCTTTTGTCAAGCTCCTTAAAAAATGAAACAAGGAATCATGAGGATAGTTCCTGGTCTTGTGTCAACCTCGTTAAAAAATGAAACAAATTGTCGGAACATGGTTCTTGGTCTTGTGTCAAGCTCCTTAAAAAATGAAAAAAGAAATCTTGAGGATAGTTCTTTTATTGTGTCAACCTTGTTAAAAAATGAAACAACTCCCTTTTCCAAATCGAGTATTTGATTAAGATCTCGTCAAATTCCAGTCTAGCCTTTCCTTGATGTCGAAAGTGAAACTTCATTCCATTCACCTTTTATAAAGCTTATTTCTACTTTGGTGAATGAAATGAAGTTTGGGGGCATGTGCCTCCACTCTCATCATGATGGGGGCATGCCATTTTTTCATCCAAGCATAGCTTTTCATTTCAAGCTTGTGTAAACATGAAATTGAATCGAAGCGGAGTTTTTCATTTCAAGCTTGTGTAAACATGAAACCGGATCGAAGCATGGTTCCCCATGGTTCAGGATTGTATAAAAGTGAACCCATATCCATCTTAGCCCTTGTGATTGCCATTTTTATCAGCCTCTCCCGTCAGATAAGCCTTGGTTTTTTCTCCATTCTATTGCCACCATCTCTTTGGCTGATCATTCACTTTCACTTGGTTGTTTTCCCTTTCTTGAGGAACCGCAGTGATGAGTGGTTTTACTAGCCATCCTCTTGACCTCTTCGTTTTTTAGCAGTTCCACCATAACCAGAACTAGTTGCTACCCTTTATACCACTCGTTCCTCCGGGACGAGTCACCTTTAAGCTCTTTTCTAACTCGTAAAAAATGAAAATATTATCGAGTATTTTTCCCTTTTAGACTTTTTAAAACAAATAAAAGTAGGGATTCATCTTTGAGCTCTTTTGTAACTCTCAAAATATGAAAAGATTATCAAGCTCTTGTCATTTTGAATCGTTAAAGGCTGTGAAACGTCGTTTACCTAGTATGTGTTTACCCCTTTTTTTGGGATGGGATAAAACTATTTACGAAAAAGGTATACCTTAGTCAAACATGACTAGGAGGTTCTCTTGAATATTGTTTTCTACCTTTCCGAGTTCGAGAGACAACTTTACGAAAAGGGACCCTTGGATTTTTCTTTTCCGTGTCTTTTTCAAACTCGCTAAACATGAAAAATATTCTCAGTTTCACCTTTTTTAGAATCGTTAAAAGATTAAACAACATAGGACTTGTCATTATGACGAGAATGAGCTTATCCTTCCTAGGGTTCATTAAAATTTACTAGGTAGGATCCATCCGAAGGATGGGCTTATATTACAAGCATATGCTATCCCCTTCAAGCTTGTGTTTCAAAAATAACTAGGGTACTCGCCAGAAATGGTGGGGGAAAATTGGAAGTATTCATCAATTGTATTCTTCACTTAAGGTAGCATGTCGCTCTTGAAAATTGACACATTTGTTGTTCGTGTCGGGTTTTGGGCCATCCTCACTTTCTCACTTTCCTTCTTGGGTTTGGGTTATTCATTTTAACTTATCATCTGATCTTTGTCACGTCACCATCACCTTTGATCCTATGATGTAAAATGATTCCAAACTCCGGAGTCGTGTCATCCACATGTTCAAGATAAGTCTTCTTCCCTATACAATGTCTGATCATCTATCACATTCTTGGATTACTCACATTCAATGTGTTTCTTATTTCATGCCGATGATGAAGGATCCATTATGACCTTCCTTCTATGGATTGCTTCATGTTGGCTTCAGCTCATTATCTAGGAAGTTGATCTAGAAACTCCTTTCCAGTAGCTTAGAGCTTGCATGCCTCAATGGCAAGTTCTTCACACTTGACGACAGGTTCTCATCATTGGCCCTCGATCAAGTGATTTCACAGGTGTTTGACTTCAATTCCATATTCACACTTCATGAATTGTACTGATAGTAACTTAAGAGCCATTGACATTATGGGTGGTTTCTCTTGCGCTTGTTAACAGTTCACATCATTAGCTGGTAATCAAGTGATTTTCTAGCATGTTTGACTTCAGCATGTCTATTCACATGTTAGAATTTGTACTTTGATCGGGTCGTGTTGGAGCGCAAGACCCTGGGCTTAGATCACAAAAGTCTAGGTTGCGAGGAGTGATGAGTCATTCATGATTGTATACATGATTCTTTAGAAGGATGGCTATGACCATGTCATGGGTATCATTTTGATCCTACTCATTCGAATGGCTGCAACCATACCACGGGTCTTTTCATTTTGATCCTCTCTATGTGAATGGTTGTGCCAATGCCATGGATCTGTTTCATATGATCCCTTCAATCAGATGGCTGCATCCATGTTGAGGATCCATGCACATGATCCTTTTCTTGATGGATAGTTATGCCTATACCGTGGATTCATGTATTGTTATATGCCTCTCATGTTTACCAGGCATGACTATCAGATTTCATATATGTACATGTATGTTTGAGTTGCAAGTTTTCCAATTTTGGTATTCCAAGTCACTCCGTCTTAAAGCATTTGAGCCATCACTCTCAACTCTGAATTCATGCTTTAGGGGGAATCTGTTACATAGTAATTTGTCACTCTCTTGTCACTCCCTGTTCCTGATCCTGGAGAACCCTAGTAGTGACTACTATGCTACAATTTCACCATGAAACCTATGCTCTTGCATCCCTTGAAGTTTGAAGAAAGTAGTCTCCTCTCCCTTCAGAACATTTCCAGAGAATCCTTCTTTAAACCCAGTTGTTAAGTTCATCGCTCTTTCCCAATGTCTCACCCACACTGATGATATAGTTTTAAACTATGACCAAAGACGATCGACGCTACTGTTAGCCCAATACTCATGTCAGTCTACTTCTGGATTAATTTTATAAAAGGAAATGGAGTTTCAGGTTTAGAAACTTCTAGTGGTGATGTGTTGGATGTTTTTTTGGTTGGATAAGGGCTGAGAACTCCATATAAGGTTCTTTCCCCCTTAAAATTGGACCTTCCCAAGGAGATAAGACCTTCTTCCCCCTTAAGTGGCTCTCATTGTTATCCTCCTCTCCCTATATAAACCACTTCGTCTTACCCTTTTTGCTTACAATACAATACATAGTGAAAGTGGTGGAGAGATAGAACCGATGACAAAATTCTAAAATCTTTAGCTTTTGATAGAAGAAGATTAGTCTTAGATGACAAAATACTAGTCTTTGGTAGCTAAAGCATGAGGAGATAGAGTTAGAGCTTGGAAGCCATTTCATGTCAAGCTAGAGGAGGAAAAGAGTGTTGAAAAGGCATGTATTAGGACTTAGATACTGCAATGGAGATCTCCAACGTCAAGGCTTCAGTTGTATTTCTCCTTGAAGTTTATTTTAATACAACTAATGGTTTATTTCCTACATCGGGTGTAATATTACATTGATATCTTAGAACTCCTTGACATTTTAAGTAGATTGGATTTGATTTTATGTTATCACGTATGATGTTGTTTCTTTCATGTTTGTTTCAGGTACTTGAATGAAAGGAAGCTGGAGCAAGGAAGAAAGATCACCATCAAGTGGATTAGCATTATAATAGGTACACCCTCTTATTTGATTCTAATATAAGGAAATTTACATTAGATTGTCTTGTTTGTAGCTAGACCTACTCTCTCGGGCTAGATGAATCATCTCTATCTGCAGAGAGGATATTCCTACACCACACATCCCAATAGATATGGGCTTGGATAATCACAAATTTCCAATCCCAATTTGTTGACCATCTCTGCTACAGTGACATTTTCATGTGATCCTAAGTCAAATAGAGCATCAAACTTTGTCTTCTTCACTTGTATCTTTTATGTAGAAGAGTTTGGTCATTTATTTATCTTCCTATTGCTAAAGGATACTCAAATTCACCTCTTTTTGCAATGATGTACAAACAATCTTCTCATCCACATGTAAACTACTTTGAACTTGGTTGCTCGAATTGGTGATCATGAGATTCTTATTCTAATTGTATTTCTTTTTTGTTTCCAAGTTAATCTTTACATGGAACTTTTAGCACGTCTCCTCTATATGGCCATCAATGTTGTAGTTGTTTCTAGGATATTTTTAATTGTGTGTTATGGATATTATCTTTCTATATTTTCCCCCTTTCCACTTCTTCTTCCCCTCCTTAAAATCATCTTGTTGCTCCTACTTCAATCCACTTGATTTCCCTTTCTTCAAGCCTATGTTCTCTGAGTACCTATCGAGCAGTAAAAAGCGTCTTTTTAACCTCTATTTACCCTACATTAATTATCAATCCAGGTACAATTTGTTATCTCAAGAGTGTACTCAATCTGAGGTGGTCACTTGTCAAGAGTAATGCTAGTAGTATAGTGCTTTCAAAAAAGGTAAATAAATGTTGGAAACAAACTCTGAATGTAATGGCAAGAAATTGAAATGCTCTATAACTAAATCATTCATTTAAGAAACTATGACACTCATCAGTCAAGGGTGCAGTAATGATAACTCTTCCCTTTGTAAACTGATGCAAATGAAAAGCAATCAAAGAGAAGATCTCCAATATGGGAACTAGACAGCAATAGTCAATGTTAACTACAGTTGTAGATCATTCTGTTCACACTAAAGAAATTACTTGAAATGATAATTCAATTAACAGAAAAAGGAACAACAACGAATTTATGGAAAGATCGAACAACAAGGCTTTAACTTACAGAAATGAATTAAGCACCAAACATAATCTAAAGGGATCGAGCAGCGATATTTAACTAGGAAATGATTTGAACAGCAAACCAAAAATGGAACAACAATCTTAAGTAAGTCTTATGAAATATTGAAAAACAAACTGAATCAAATGTAAACACGCAACGAACTAAATAAAATGTTAACACACAACAAACCTATAATGATGAAATCAGTAATCTGAGTTTAGCATAATAAATATTGACCACGGTTATAAAGAAACAACAATTGCAGTTGTAATGGAATGGCAATGAATAGAAATCATACTTAGAGGTAAATCGTAGCTAAATAATAAAAAAATATCGATCTGTAAATTCACAGCAATGTTACTCTATAAACAAACAGTAATTTTAATCTATAACGGAACAGTAATGTTACACCATAATATCAATCTGTAAAGGAACAACAATGCAATACAATTTCAGAATGAACAACATAACATTTCAGTTGTAGAGGATAACCTTACTATTCACATAGAAATTAAATATAACAGAGCCAGTAAATGAAATAACAAGGAATAGTAGATTATTGAATGGAACAAGTAAAAGAACTCAAACCACACACTACTTGGAATCGGAAAATAATGGTACAGAAAGCAAGTGATCCACTAGGGCCAGGCCCTTAGCCTCTAGGGACGCACTACTGTGGTTACTCTAGAATCAAAGACAGAACAACACCAAGGTTTATGTATTAATCATGAAAACAGAGTTACAGTAATTTCACTTTAAAGAGAGTCGATGATCAAAGTTCAATTTGCAACAAAAAGTTCTATAAAAACAACAAGAATCCGCCACTTGGGCTAGCAGTGTTGTCCTTTTTTATAGCGGCCAAACGGAAATACCAAAGATACATATATTCTTAAGGTAGCGATCCCTTGGGATCAAAGGATCCTTAAGGATTCACCATATCGTTATCCTTCAATTATCTTTTCATCCTCTTGCGCAAATATGGTATTTCTTCTTCCTTTTCCTGGCTCTTGCGCTCTGATCTAGATTGCCTTGTCTAGATGTGGTTCCTTGTCAAAGGGACAGCAGTGGGTTTTGCTTTGTCTTTTCCTTTGAAATGGCGATCTTCCATTTTCTTCATTTTCTGCATAGAAAAAGGTAATAATTAGTCATTTTATGTTACATACAAATCTCTTAAACTTTATCATAATCCTTCATCATATGCCCATCTCATAATTTAAATAAGTTATGAATTAAAGGAAAAGATAACAAAATAAGTGGTAATTACATACCTTTTCTAATGCTCAACACACCCCCCTACTTACCCTTTTTCATGCCCTCATGAAAACATTGTAATTGACATGCAAGGTAGTTAGGGAGTAGGCTGGAGAAGGATTCTCAGTCGGTGATCTACAACCATGATTCCTAGCTAAGATTTCAAAAATATGCCCTGTCTGACCTTCAGGCAACTCATATAAGGCTCTATACCCTGGTGCAGGATACCAAATGACTGGATTTCAGAACCTACAACCTAACCAAGACAGGCCTTCTCTCAAAATAAGGTCACCATAGATAACCAAGCGGTCAGCAGCTACCTTAAAATTATTATGATTGAATGGCTCTATGTTTTGGATATTCTGATTAGAAGTCTGGTATTGAAATTTGGCTACTACTATGACAAGGTCTTTGATGGCTAAGAAGTATTATATCCCTTACCGAATGATTGTTGTGTGAATAGGTCCCAATGTCTAGATTACACCTTGAGTTCTCATTAAGCTCCTATGTTTATTCCATAATTGCAATGGGTCTCTAGGTTCACTCCTTACCCACATATCTAATCCATTCTCCTGTATTTGTAAGACATTGTAGGCTTTAAGCCACTTTATCTAATTAGCACCGAATGAAATAAATGCCTGAAGTTGGACATCGCCCACAAAAGGGCTAGGGTTATGTTATGTTTCTCCATCTAACGCAATATTGTGCAAATAAAATTCACATAACAATCGTTGAACTTTCACCCCGTAATGCTTACAACAATTTATGAAGTCATCAATGGTTTTTATCTATAGGCACTCCTACCTTAACAACCTTAATTTTCAATTGTAAGTATCTTTCGATCAAAAACAAAGCATAGTTTCTGGTGGGTGCACTACATGCTAGAACATCAGTATACAGAGAACATAAGGTATCCATTTGATTTATAATTGTGTCTAGTCTATGGTTTACCTTTTTGACTCTTTCCTCTACCTTTTTCCATCCATCAAAGGCTTGGCTTTCCGATGCATTGATGTTCTTTAGTTGTTGTTGTAGCTTCTGATATTTTTCTTGAGGAACAGTTTCCTCTGTGAGTTTCTCTATTTTTTGTTGGGCTTGTGCGAAATATTTTTGCAGAGTTAAATCCTCGGGTCATTATCCATAATGAAAATTTTGGGTTGGAGATCTACTTGGACTTTGTTATTGCAACATCTCATCTTTGTGCTCTGAGTTTCCTTTTCACGGACTGTATGGTCTGTCTGGACTTCCTTGTCACAGGCTGGTGTGTTGTCCATTTGTGCTTCTGCATTTGCAACAACCAAATGTTGTTCCTTGCGATTCTGAATAACAGGTTTGACTTGAGTCTTCTTGGTCTTTTTCCTACGGGGTTTTTCCTAGGTGGTTGCTCGCTTTGCCCCAGAGGTTCCTTTTGATTTCTTCCCCATTTTTAAGACTCTTATTTGTTATCGAGGTTGCTTAATTATGTTAAGCAATATTTGTTGTTCCTTTCGCAATTTTATAATTTCCTCTGTGTACCTCAAGCATTGTACCTTCACCTTGGCCAATTTCCATGTTTCCTTCTAGGAACACCTCTTCAGTGTTCTGTTGATCAGGCTTTTCAGGGGTAGAAACCTTGGTTTGTCCTACTGTCTACTGGGTAGCTTCTTCTTCTACCTCTTCTTCATCATGCAATTCTTCAGGTGTGTTCTGACTGGGAACAAATTGTTCTTCTTCCTCATCCTCGTCACTATTTTCCCTCGATACACTCTTATCATGAGCAGAGTGATCCCCTTCTTCTTCCTCCTCGTCACACATTTCCTCGAATGCACTCTTATCATGAGCAGAGTGTTCCTGTGGCCCTTCTACGGTATGGGGGTTGAGTGGGCTGTGAGGTTGGACATACTCGCCCATATTGGCCAAAATTTGGGCCAATTTATCTTCTTGCAGAGGGTTTTGCAGTGGACTTTTGTTGCATTGCTCTATTTCCTCCCCTTCTTCCTGACCGGATTGTTCTGTCTCCTCCTCCGGTTCTTCTTCATCATTTTCCTCCAATTCTTCCTCATTCTCCCCACCTTCAAGTTGTGGTGGTTGTTCGTCTTTTGAATCATGTATTTCCACAGGTTGATTTACCTAGGAATTTCCCAACATTCCTCTACTCCTTGCCAATCTAACAGATTGTCTTCGTTTCAGTGGTTTACTCGATGTGCTAGAAATATGTTTTTGTTTTGGGGCTGGCAAGGCCAGTCCCCCATCTATCGAGAAAATCAATTCTTCCCAACTACTCTGCTGTTGGGTTAAACTATAACTAACTATCAATTGAATTAAACCATGATGGCTTACTACTGACTCTACATGGCAAGATTTTCTCATGCTTTGGGCAACATCATGTAATAAATAATTTAAGAACACAAGCAAATTCACAACACAGTTTTTGTTTAACATGGCTAAATTTTGAGATGGCGTGGCCTTACCACATCTTTTCTTCCATCGCAAGTGATGTAGCTTTGGATAATTTTGCCAATTTTGCCCAAGGCTCTCCCAAGGTTGCTGGCAGGACTCCTTTCCCTTTGACAGTAAAGTTCTACCCTTCATCCTGGAAGATGGTTATGGCATCTCATAGTCTCACCTTTTTTAGAGTCCATACAGGTCCAACAGTTGGCAATCTCGAAACTTCAGCAATATGTCATCTTTGACTGTTATTTGTCTCCTTCTCACCATGGAATGATTTTCCTGCAAATTCTGCAGAAATTCAATTGCCACCATCTCGTTAGATTGTTGTAGACGGTTAAGGTAAGCTATCCATCCTACCCTTGCTAAGATTTCTCATGCAGCATCAAAGACCATTAACACCTGTGGCTCACTCCGAATTGATCTTCCTCCCATCTTATTCATGCTTAGCACACTGTAAAAAACACAGAGACATCGATGGAACAACAGGCTGTTCAAATTTTTAGCTCACTGTTAAGAAAACACTGAGAAGATGATGGAACAGTAAGTTGTTCAAATTTTTAACCTACTTCTAATTTTTGCAGAGAAAAACACGAAAATGGCATTGAAACAACAAGCCATGCATATTGGGAAACACAATACTGTTAGGCTTGCTATTCCTGATTTTTGTTGAATGTCATAATACCTCCGAGTAATGAGATGACACATATGCCAGTGAATTATGGAGATCACCCGCGCCCCCCTGTAATGTGATAGGCCATTCTTGGCCATCAAATAAAGGAGCAACATGGTAAACTGCAATCGTATAGTGGAGTAAAGGAACAACGTATAGATATATGCCATGTTTACAAAAATGAGCGGATTACCGAAATCGAGGCATATGATGAAATCGCTAATAAATATGGAAATGCCATGATATGATGCGAAAAATGGAGGATAGGACAGTTGATGTGAACAAAATTTCTTATGCGGTCATTATCCACTTTAACCATCATGATTGATTTATCAATTATTTTCATGTATCAAAGGTAGGAAAGGGTTATATGACATAATCTCATTCGAAATCACTATAAAGATATAAAAAGAAGGGTTTATAATGACTATTGGTGTATAAGAAATATGACTTCAATACCATCAATAGAGCTTTGTTGCCGACAGGTTTCCATAACCTTGACAGTGTTGCTTATTTCACCCTTGGAACCATAATCCTTTGTGTATGCCTAGGAAAGTGTTGTGCAATGTTAGAATGGAGGCCATTGTGCTGGCTTGGTAACCATATGAATCACAATTCCATTCACCAGGAAGGAGTGAAAGGTGGGTAGGCTGGCTCGTGATGAGACCTCCTGTTCCAAGGTCTTTTTATTTTTATGATGTGCCTCTTGGATCATATCCCTGGTGTGGTGGCCATAGTGGTAATGCCACTTCACTTTTTTCCTTATGATCATGGTAGGCTGGCTCTTGATTAGACCCCCTATCCTTCATCTCACAAATCATGTTAGTAATAATATAGATAACATATTTTCTTTTTCTTATTTTCTTTTATATAGCACTTCTCCTATTTATATATAGAGGGTGGCTCAACACTCCTTAAGAGTAGGGATGGTGGAAGAAGTCTTAACATCTCAGTGGAGAAAAATATGCCGTTATTATTATTCAATAATAATAATCAAAGGGAATTATGGGGATTTAAAAAGAACCATCATGATAAAAATAATCAATCACATTGGTATTAGTGAAAATAAAGACAACAAAGTGATATAAATAGTTGTGTCCTTTCCTCTTTTCTCTTATCAATTCAAAGCATTTTTTTTAAAGACAACGATTTTTATTTGATTTGCTGATTTTAGTATCCTCCAGTTTTTGTATTCTTGCATAAATGTATAGCTATGCTTTAAATGACCATCACTCACAAAAATCCTCTAAATGGTGAAACAAACATACACACAAAAAGAAAAATAAAAATGCACTCAAAAATTGTTGTTCTTTAGATAGAACAATTGTAATTTCCTTAGAGGGATAGCAAAAGAATATTTACACATAGAAACCGCAAGCAAAAGGAAAAAAAAATACTCGAAAGTGTTGTTCCTTGAAAGGAACAGCAATTGTTCCTTAATCGGAATAGCAAAATAAAGTAGGCACAAACAAAAGATGCAGAAATGTTGTTCCTTCAGAAAGGAACAACAAAAATGAAAGTGTTGTTCCTTCGGAAAAGAAAAGCAAAAATGCAGATGTGCTATTCCTTTGGAAAGGAACGACAAAACGTGAAAGTGTTGTTCCTTTGGAAAAGAACAACAAAAAGGTGGAAATTTTGTTCCTTCAGAAAGGAACAGCAAAACGTGAAAGTGTTGTTCCTCCGGAAAGGAAAAGCAAACAGTGAAAATGTTGTTCCTTCGGGAAGGAACAACAAAATGCAAAAGTGTTGTTTCTTCGGAAAGGAACAGCAAAACGGTGAAAATGTTGTTCCTTCAGAAAGGAACAACAAAATGAAAAAGTGTTTTTTCTTCAGAAAGCAACAGCAAAACGGTGAGAATGTTGTTCCTTCAGAAAGGAACAACAAAATTCAAAAGTGATATTCCTTCGGAAAGGAACAACAAAATGGCAAAAATATTGTTCCTTCGGAAAGGAATAGCAAAATGCAAAAAAAATTGCAGAAATGCATAAATCTGTACAGAAAGCAATGTACACAAACAGAACCGAAAAATTTATGTATAAAATTTTAAAAGCAATGAAATTACTTAGTGGGCCAAAGGCGAGGAAGAGTTCTCTCCCTTAGCCAAAATATGCATGTCAGAATCTTCTGGGAGTTGCTGGTAGAAGGATTCCCGAGTAAGGGGTTTATGGTATAGTTGAACTCGGTGGCCATTTTCTTTAAAGGTATGCCCAGATTCGCCAATAGTAGTCAAAGTAATAGTGCCATTGTCATGCACTTTATAGATTTCAAAGGGTCCTATCCAGTGAGTCTGAAGTTTTCCTGGAAAATCCTGAAATTTGGAATCATATAGGAGTGCCCAATCTCCTTTGTGGAAGATTTTCTTTTTGATCAAGGCATCGTGCCATTTTTCTCTTTGTTGTTGGATTAATGCAGTATGTTGAAGAGCCAAGAGCCTAATTTCATCTAGCTTGTTGATTTGATGTAGTCTATTAATTTGGGCCTCATTTAAATCTAGACTGACTTCCTGTGATGTTCTCAATGTTTGTATTTCGAATTCTATTGGAAAAATGGGTTCCTTTCCAAATACTAGCTGATATGGTGAATAAGCGGTGGTGTTTCTCCAGGTTGTTTGGTATGCCCATAAGGCTTTAGGTAATCTTGTAGCCCAATCGCATCTGTCTGATGTAATGGTTTTTGTTAATATTGCTTCTAATACTTTATTCATGCTTTCTACTTGGCCATTTGCCTGTGGGTGGTATGGAGTGGTAATCTTGTGCCGAATATGATATTTTTTTAGTGTTGCAGCAATTGTATTACCCGCAAACTATGGTCCTCTGTCCATGATTATGTCTCTAGAGAGGCTATATCGCACAAATATTTGGAACAGGAAATGAATGACAGAGTCTTTTGTAGCTCTTGGAAATGCTTCTACTTCAACCCATTTGGTCACATAGTCAGTTGCTACCAAAATATATGTTTTCTGGTTTGATGATGGGTTGATCGAACTAACAAAATCGAGTGCCCAATGCTCAAATGGTTCAATTACTAGATGTGGGTTCAAAGGCATTTTGTTAGACTGTTCAGGGTGCCCTATTCTTTGGCAACTATCACAGGTTTGAAAAAAAAATTGCGTTTTTGAAGATTGTGGACTAGTAATACCCTATTTGCAGAACTTTGTGCCCAGTTCTTCGATCTGCGAAATGTCCGCCACACGGTTCATCGTGACAGGCTCTCAGAATGTCAAGTATTTCATCTTCACGGATGCATCTTCTGATGTGCATATCTACCCCTGTATGAAATAGGTAGTCCCCAATCCAAGAAAATTAGGTATTATGCTGCACAATTTGTTTTCGTTCATTGGGGGTCAGATGTTTTGGTAATTTTCATACTGATAGATAATTTGCAACATCAGCGTACCAGGGTGTCTTGAAAATAACAACGAATAAATTTTCATATGGAAATTGATCTTCGACTATTGTTGTGTCCACTGGCTTCAGCATTCGTGAGAGAAAATCAGCTACAAGATTCTCTTTCCTAGGTCGATATTTTATTATGATGTCGAATTCCTGTAATAAAATCAACCATCTTGTTACTCTACCATTTGTGATTGGTTTATTTGCTAAATATTTTATGGCAGAGTGATCTGTATATAAAACAATAGGATATCCAGTGATACAATGCCTAAATGTATTTATAGCATGTATTACAACTAAAAATTCTTGTTTAATAACAGTATAGTTTAGCTCAGCAGGAGACAAATTCTTGCTAATATAATGGATTGCATATGGTTTTTTGTCTTCTTCCTACCCAAGGACTACTCCAATAGCTGTGTCCAAAGCATCTAATGAAATTTGAAATGGCAAATCCCAATTTGGGCCTCTGAGCACTGGGGCTATTGACACAAGCTTTTTGAGATCCTTAAAAGCACAGTCACATTTATCTGTCCAAACAAAATCAACATTCCCTGTTAGCGCGTATAGAGGTCCAGCTATTTGAGAAAAATGTTCTATAAATCCCTTATAATAACCAAAAAATCCAAGAAAACTATGTACCTCTGTCTGTATGGTAGGAGTAGGTATTAACAAAGTTATTTGAATTTTAGCTCAATCTACCTGTATTCTAGCCACTCAGATATAATGACCTAGGATGAGTCCTTCAGTCATCATCATATAACACTTTTCATGGCTCAAGCAGAGCCTGGTGGCGATACATCAGTGCAACACATTTTCCAATGTGTCTAGTGCTAGGTCAAAATCATCTCCATATGGTGTGAAATCATCCATGTATACTTCGAGCCCCTCATTTATTAAATCTGAAAAGATGCTAAGGATAGTCCTTTGAAATGTGGCAAGGGCATTACATAGGCCAAAGGGTAAGACTCTGTAGGAAAACATTCCCCAATGATAGGTAAAAGTAGTTTTTTCTTGGTCTTCAAGGGCAATCTTAACCTAATTATACCCACTAAAGCCATCCAAGAAAGAAAAGAATTCCTTTCCTGCTAATGTATCTAATACCTGGTCAATGAATGGAAGGGGAAAGTGGTCTTTCTAGGTTCCTTTGTTTAATTCTCTATAATCTACACAAATGCTCCACTTTCCATTCTTCTTTGGCACCACTACTAGCGGAGAGACCCATTTGCTATTGGAGATTAGATAAATAAATTTTACATCCAAAATATTTTGTAATTCAGCTTTCACAATGTCTTTTAGGTGAGGGTTAAATCTCCATTGGGGTTCGCGAATAGGTCTCGCATCCTTTTCTGTATAAATGTGGTGGGTACATAGTTGAGGGTCGATTCCCTTCATGTCCGGATAATCCCATGCAAAAGCTTCCTTGTATTTTCTTAGTAGTTGGACCAGCTTCTCTTCTTGTTCAGGAGTCAAGTTATTATTGATGTTTAAAGTTTTTCCTGGCTCAATCTCTATAGTTTTGCTACTTGAAATAGAGGTAGTAGGTATTGTCTGGTCATGAGTGTATTTAAGAGGATATTTTTCTAGTTCATTGTCAAATGTTTCCTATATCATGTGACATTGTACGTGGGATCCGGATTCAGCTTGGTTGTGAAGTTGTTAATAACATCATCCTCTGTTTGATCTTGGAAATCGAGGGCATCTTTTATGGTTAATGGGGATTTAATGTTTTCGGTGAGGTATGATGTATAATGCTTGTTAGTTTTTATTATTGTTACACTTGGTTGGGCTAGAGAGTAAAGGGCTAGATTCTTGATGTTACTCCCTCTAGTTAGGGTCATGCTGCCTTGTCGGCAGTGAATGTAAGCATCAACGGTTGCAAGCCAAGGTCTTCCTAAAATTAAGGGATGTCCATTGAGTCGGTTTTTGGGTTTTATTATTAGAAAGTCAGTAGGATATTCCCAGGAATCAACGAACACCATGACATCATGTAGTGTACCTTCTGGCCTAACTATTGATCGGTCAACCAGTTCTAATAAGGTGGAAGTTGGTTCTACTGATATAATGCCTAGTTTTTGACAAGTTGTGGTTGTCAAAATATTAATTGTAGCCCCTAAATCAACTAAGGCATTTGAAAAGGTTTTTCCATTGATTTTCACTGTCAATATTGGATTTCCTGGGTCTTCATATTTGACGGGTGCTTCTCTTCCTGATAACAGATCAGATAGGGTGCCAACTACTTGGATTGTTGGGTTATTTGTTATTCTCCTCCTTGGTTTTTCTATACATAGTTATTTGATGGTCTTTGCATATATTGCGATATCTTGGATAGATTGGAGGAGTGAGATTTTTATGTACAAATTTTTTATTTCTCCCAGAATATCAAAGTCAGGGTGTTCTATAGGGTGCGGTATGATTAATCGTTTTGGGAATGGGGGAGAAGATGTGTTTGCTTGGTCATGAGTTTGTTGTCTAACCACATCCTCTTCTTGTAATGGTTGTTCTACAGGTAATTGATTTTCAACTTGAGCATTTTTATCTCCCTCGGTTTCTACAATACGCCTAGAACTTAATTGAAGGTCATTGCACTCCCTTAGATCGGTTTCTAGTTCTGGTGCTTCAATTATTTGAACAGATTGAACCAGTCTGTTATTTGGGTTTGGGTTGGGTAGGGCTGAGAGTTGTGGTCTCAAGTTGGACTGGGGGTTTTGTTGTAGTGCTGGCAGTGTAGGTTGAGGGAGTGGAATGGTTCCTACTAGCTGACTCATCGATCTTTGCTAGTTTGTCTGCCAGGCTTGATTCTGCAAAGTGGGAGGGGACCATTGTGTTGGATACACATTGTTTTGCCAATATGGTGGACCATAAGGAAAATTTGGCCAATTAGATTGGCTTGCTTGATTCGGCCATGGTGATGATAAAGGAAATGGTTGTTGTGACCAATTTGAGAAGGGAGGTTGATTTTGCCACATTGTATTATATTGCTGAGCATAATATTGTCGAGGCTGGAAAGAAGAAGATGGATCGGGGAACATACCTGATCGTCGCGGCTGCCATGTAGGTACACCGGTTCTTGTTCTTCTTCTGCTTCTTTATATACTGATTTCAAACCAAGTAGTGAGGGGCAGCATTCCGTAGGGTGGTCTTTTGTACAAATGGTGCAAACTTGAACTACATCTAATGGGCACTCTTTGTGGTTATGTTTCTTTCTGTATTTGGGACAGAATATTGCCAAATTTTGTTCTGCTTCTACTTGTTTCTGTTTTGCTTGCATAATATCAAGTTGCGTTGTCAAAGTCCCCAATAAATCAGTTTTGAACTTTTCTAGTAAATTTCCGATTTCTGCACAAGTTACTCCTTCTCCAGAGATCTTGTTGTCCCTTGTAAAGTTGTCATGTTCTGTTAGTTTTAGCCTTATGTTGCCCTGTGAGCTCCTGATACATAAATCAATGACGTTAGCAAACTCTTCTTGATATATGTCTCCTTTTCCCATAATATTCAATGTTTCAATCCATTGTTCCTTCATACCTTTAATTAATGTTGCTTTTAATATATTTCCAGGTAAGGGTAATGATGCATAAGGAGATCTTTGAAGATTATACTGAAAACGTTCAACAGATTCTTCTAGTGTCTCATTAGGTCTAACTACCATCTGAAATATTTCATCCTTTAATTCTCTAGACCTACAATAATCCTGATATTTCTTCAGGAAGGCACCTTTCATCTGATCCCAGTCATTTATAACACCTCCACCTAACCCCATAAACCATTGTAAAGCATCTCCTTTTAATGTAGAGGGAAATAGTTTCAGCTTTTGGGGATCGGTGGTATAGTCGTATCCCCTGCACAACACATCGAATTCAAACAAAAATGCATCTAGGTCTACCGATGTTAGGCCATGGAATGTAGGATGTGCTGGAGAGGGATTGCCTTCATAGGTGCATTAACTACAGTATCTACAATGGGATATTGTAGTGTGGAGGTTTGGGGGGTTTACTAGTTCTGAGCCATTTGGTCAAATATGTTCCAATAACCTTCTGATATTTCAAGGAGGGTATTCCTACGTTGTTTAGATGGAGCAGGAATGGCCTTAACAGCACTTCCTTTGTCTGGGATTATGAGAGTTCCTAATGTCTGAGGGGATTTTTGCTCTTGAGGTTCTTCAACTTCGTTCTGGATGATTTTTACAGCACTTCCCTTATCTGGGCTGCTTAATGGCTGAATTATTCCAAGAGGAGATCTTGGTTCTTCAGTTTCCCTGTTTCTCCTTTCCCTTCGCAGAGATTACTAAAGTTCTCTTCTTGTAATGATTTTGGGCTAGAATTCTCAATTTCTTGAAAATATTGCTCCTCATTTTGACTGTGCACCTTAGCAAAGGCTACAGATGGCGATCCTATGGCCTAAAGGGAACTAGTAGGTTGTCTAGAAGCAACGTTTCTAGGTCCTATTGAAGGCTGAGATTCTACATTTTTAAGGATTTCGTCTATAATGGTCGATCAGTCAAGCGTCACCAGCCCCTTAGCTTTATCAGGCTTGGGTAGTGGTTTAGGATTCTTTTCAAGCTTTTTTTGCTTAGTCATGCACACAAATTAAATGTTGATTTGTACCCAAAATAACAACAAATCTGCAGGAAAGCGAGCGGGGGAGCAAGGTTGTTACATGCTCCGTACGCAGGTTCTTACCTTCCGTTTTTAAAACCCAATTCTCTCCTAGCAGGTACTTACACTACTCTCAAAAGAAACAAATGGCTACACTCTTCCCCGGAAACAATGCCAAGATGTCGAGCAGTAAAAAGGGTCTTTTTAACCTCTATTTACCCTACATTAATTATCAATCCAGGTACGATTTGTCATCTCAAGAGTGTACTCAGTCTGAGGCAGTCACTTGTCAAGAGTAATGCTAGTAGTATAGTGCTTTCAAAAAAAGTAAATAAATGTTGGAAACAAACTTTGAATGTAATCGCAAGAAATTGAAATGCTCTATAACTAAATCATTCATTTAAGAAACTACAACACTCATCAGTCAAGGGTGCAGTAATGATAACTCTTCCCTTTGTAAACTGATGCAAATGAAAAGCAATCAAAGAGAATATCTCCAATCTGGGAACCAGACAACAATAGTCAATGTTCACTATAGTTGTAGATCATTCTGTTCACACCAAATAAATTACTTGAAATGATAATTCAATTAATAGAAAAAGGAACAACAACGAATTTATGGAAAGATCGAACAGGAAGGCTTTAACTTACAGAAATGAATTAAGAAGCAATTGTAATCTAAAGGGATCCAGCAACAATCTTTAACTAGGAAATTATTTGAATAGCAAACCAAGAATGGAACAACAATCTTAAGTAAGTCTTACGAAATATTGAACAACAAAATGAATAAAATGTAAACGCACAACAAACTAAATCAAATGTTAACACACAGTGAACCTATAATGATGAAATCAGTAATCTGAGTTTAGCATAATAAATATTAACCATAGTTAGAAAGGAACAGTAATTGCAATTGCAATGGAACAATAATCCAAATGAACAACAATCACACTTAGAGGTAAACCGTAGCTAAATAAACAACAATAATGATCTGTAAATGCATAGCAATGTTACACCGTAATATCAATCTGTAAAGAAACAACAATGCGATACAATTTCAGAATGAACAACATAACATTTCAATTGTAGAGGATAACCTTACTATTCAAATACAAATTAAATATAACAGAGCCAGTAAACGAAATAACAAGGAACAACATATTACTGAATGAAATAAGTAAAAGAAATCAAACCACACACGACTTGGAATTAGAAAATAATGGTACAGAAAGCAAGTGATCCACTAGGGCCAGGCCCTTAGCCTCCAGGGATGCACTGTTGTGGTTACTCCAGAATCAAAGACAAAACAGCAACAAGTTTTATGTATTAATCATGAAAACAGAGTTACAGTAATATATCTTTGATGAGAGTCGATGATCAAAGTTCAATTTGCAATAGCAAGTTCTATAAAAATGAAAAGAATCCACCGCTTGGGCTAGCAGCGTTGTCCCTTTTTATAGCGGCCAGATAGAAATACCAAAGATACATATATTCCTAAGGTAGCGATCCCTCAGGATCAAAGGATCCTAAAGGATTCACCATATTGTTATCCTTCAATTATCTCTTCATCCTCTTGCACAAATATGGTATTTCTTCTTCCTTTTCTTGGCTCTTGCGCTCTGATCTAGATTGCCTTGTCTAGATGTGGTTCCTTGTTAAAGGGACAGCAGTGGGTTTTGCTTTGTCTTTTCCTTTGAAATGGCAATCTTCCATTTTCTTCATTTTCTGCATAGAAAAAGGTAATAATTAGTCATTTTATGTTACTTACAAATCTCTTAAAATTTATCATAATCCTTCATCATATGCCCATCTCATAATGTAAAGAATTTATGAATTAAAGGAAAAGATAATAAAATAAGTGGCAATTACATACCTTTTATAATACTCAACAGTACCATGCCTATACACAAGCCTCATCCATCAATATAAGTTGAATAAAATCACTTGCTTATGTAGATGAGCATGTAGAACCCCTATATACTTGAGGAGTACATCTGGGTTCCTAGGGATACACCTAGTGATGAGCTCCATATTTGGCAACATTTTTTTCACTAAATAACCATTTTTTCCTAGATATCTTACCATATGTATCCCTTCACCATGCCTAATCTTGTCATTTACTATTACAAGTATATGTGTTTTTATTTTTTTTAAGTACCTTGTCTCTTTTGCTTGAAATTAAACAACTAGAGGATTGATTCGAAGAAATACAAAGGCGTGTTTGGCTAAATGGAATATATCTTGCATTATGGCTCGTGTGTGTATATATATATAACCAAGAAATATGAAGCCAAATACTGTCTTGTAGATAAGCACTTAAAATTCAATCGGTAGCTTGAACCTTTTCATTGCAAACCACAATGTGTGTGTGTGCGGGGTTTGCAATGAATAAGTATCAAGCTACTAATTTTTTATAGTTTTTATATATGATGTCGTTTTGACCAAGTCTATAGGTCATTCATGGATACAATCATATGCCAGGTGGACGTGATTTGTGATGACAAAAGGCATGGTCAGAATTAGAAATAGATAAAGGCAAGATGATTTTGGATCTCTGAAGATTATGGTGTGCTAGCTTGGCCACTCGAGCACGTCAAGACCTCCTACGTAGGATTTATTACAATTTTAGAATTTTTTTGTTCAATAATTAATAAGGTATCTCTAAGATTTTGACAGACAGCAAACATTTTAGTTTTTTATGACCTCGGTATTGAATGGGGTAACAATTGAGATGTGGATTCTTGGAATCCTATAGGATTGCAAAGATAATTTGATAAGTTGAAAGAGTTCAGTTCCAAAGGCTTGTAGGAATATCAAATGAATTATATCCATTAGAAGACAAGAATAGTAAAGTTGGTTGAGCCATCCCCAAATTCAAAATATCGTTGTAACCAATTTCTATTATCATTCTCAATGAGTTTTCTCAGTGAACTAAACCTTTGGTGTGTTTAATTTAATACTGTAAAATTTAGTATAATGTGTGAGTTCTTAGAGCATGGAAAACAATGTTATTTTGATCTATGTTCTTATATAATATATCAAACTTTTATTTTTGTGATCAGTGGGAGTCTGCAATCTTGCTTCATGCTTAGGTATGTGTTTGTAGGCTCGTATATTTACCTCTATGCTAAGTATTTAAAGAACATATAGGCACAAACCGAGCCTTGAGTTGGGCCCATTCAAGGCAAGGTCTAGTGCCCATTTTTTATTTTTTTTGCATGTGAATTGAATAATATCATCTTTTTTTTATATGTGAATAAGATAGATAAATTAGAATACTATTGCTATTTTCAAATTGTGTTATGTTTTATTGTATGAAAGAATAATTTATGTTTAATTTTGTTTTTAAAGTTATGGAAAGTTTCTTTTAGTATGGTTTTCTTTCAATTATTTTAATAAAGGATTGGTGTTAGTCTCATATTTAAAAGCCATAAACAATTAAATCACTACAAAATTTAACATTAAAATAAGAATACTACCTTACTAACTTTCGGCAATATTGAGCTTACCTATTGTGATCTTGGGTAACTGAAGGTTCAGTTAGTTGAATTGAGTTAGTAGGTAGAACATTTTAAATGATACCCCCATTCCTATGAATCTATTTTAGATCATCATAATAAGTGAGAAAGCTTGCCCCTTGTACATATAGCATTGAGAGTCTCATAATCTTTCTAGCCCTAGTCAGCAATTAAATTGAGTTTGTGTTTCAACAATATTAGAACAAACAAAAACAATGTCATTTTTGGTGTCATTGGTGAGGAGGTGCTCAAGGAGTCAAGATTTCTTACAAAGATAGTACAAAAGATATTAGGGCTAGAAGTGACCAAAGGGTTCATAATCACCCCTTTCAGTAACCTAGGTTCCCTTTATGTTTTTCACTATAGCATGATAAATTCATTTCAAACATCATAGGTAGGAAAATGAAAAAGCCCCTCAAAACCCCAACATGTGGTCCGGTAGGAATCACTTACATTAACTATCTGGCAAGTGAAAAGGGAGGTCCTTTGAAGTTCAATTTCACTCAAAATAGTGTGGTAGGAAAACCACGAAAAGGGGGAATACCTAAGAGGGAGGAGACTCTATGATCCAGGTGGATATTGTTGGCAACCCACCAATTCCACTTGGACCACCACCATTGTTTCTTTCAGTTTTTTAGTTTCCTTAATTGTAGCACAGTTTACTATTTTTAACATTTTTTTGGGTTCTAAACTTCTGGAGCCATTTTGAGGCATTAAACGAGTTTTTTTGGCAATCTACTGCCAACAAATTTTGAGAAATCATTTTTTCCATCATACTCCTTGGAGAGATCTTTCCAATGGGGTATTATGCACATCAAATGGAGATAATATGACCAAGTCATGACCCCGGGAAGTTGGTTGCCCAACTAACCCCAATGGGGCCCATAAACTCTTGTTGTTATATCTCCTTGGGTTAGGGTTTTGGTTGTTTAGGGTTTTCTCTTATTGTTTAATAATAAAAAGGCCCTTGAGCCTCATTGTAGAGTAGTTTAGAGGCATGTAGCCATCACATCTCTTCTTAGAGATAAGCTATCATTGTCGAGCTAGTCTCATTTCCATATTGTTTATTCGGATCAGTGGTATCAAAACAGTCTACTATTTCTCGTTTTTTCTTTGCAAGTCCCCAACAAGTTTGGGATATAAGGAATTATGGCTTGAACTGGTTGAACATTTACAAGACCAACCTCATAAATCCCAATGGCCTCTCATGGAGGAAGAAAAGAAAGACAAGGGAGCAGGAGATCCTATCAAAATATTGCTCGAGGAGACCCTCGAGAAACAAAGGAACACGATGATGGATAATTTTGCCCAGATTGTTCAACAGTTGCCCACTGACAGCTCACCCACATCTAACAACCACTCTGGAGGCTCCACACCTTTTAAGGTACATGTAAACTTTGACATTCCCATATTTGAGGGCCAAACAGATGCAGATGTCATAGATAAAAGGTTGAATTTGTTAGAAGGATATTTTTTTTCATGATTTTTCCAACCGAGAAAAGATTACTTTTGCTCTTCTCAAAGCCGCCCCCCACGTCAAGGACTAGTGGAAAACCTATTGTGAGCAGAAGGATGAAAGTGCAAACTCACTATTTTTAGCCACTCCCACTTGGAATTCATTCCGGGATGCAATCAAGGAGCAGTACTACCCTATCAAGAGCTATGAAGAAAAATACATTAAGTGGACCACACTACTAGAGGGAAGGGACCAAGTTGTGCTGGAGTTTACCAATGTTTTTCATACGCTACGCACGAAGTTGGGCATCAAGGATTCTGAGAAACATTTGATATTCAAGTATTACGATTGCCTACATAGATACATCTAGGATGAGATGGACTTCATGGACATCTCCTCGCTCGACATGGCGTATTGATACGCTGTCAATATCGAGCAGAAGTTTAAATAGAATAAGCAAGGCTTTGGATATGTTAATCTGAAGCAAGGGAAAGGTGCCCCCAAACCGTAGAAAAAAGGAAAAATCCAAGGTGGGACGGCCCAAGACAACCCACCAAGGTCACAAGCAAAGGAAAACACTGCAAAGGTGAAGAAGGACATGGAAAGTGGTGTGGGTTCCATAAGAGCTCCACCCACAACACAAGCGAGTGTTGAGCCAAGAAATCACTTGTGGCTAAGCTGAAGGCTTTAGAATCAGATGCATGTTCTGAATCTGAGTTAGAACTTGACAAATGGAATGATAAAGGGAAGCAGATTATTGATGTGGAGCCCAACGCCATCGTTTCCACCATAAAGATCCAGAAGGAGGAACCCAAAGATCCAGAGGAGGAGGAGCATCTCTTCCACTCCCAGATGTGGGTGAAGGGTTCCCCGCTATAATTATTGTTGAGAGTAGGAGCCAAAAGAACCTCATTGCAATAGAGGTCATGAAGCGGCTGCACTTACTGACCACAGAACACCCACAACTATACACCATCAGGTGGCTTCACCAAGGATGGGATCTACGCATGAGCCAACAATGTCGCCTTCCATACAACATCAAGCCCTTCACGGATGAGGTATTATGTGATGTTTCTCCCCTTGATGTTTGTGATGTATTATTAGGCAAACTATACTTGTAGAAGCGACATGCTGTGTATAAGTCAAGGCCTCACATTGTTATTGTTACATTAGGAAACAAGTTGTATAGGATACCAAAGATAGCCCCACCTACTGCCATCTCTCTTGTTACTGCAAAATAACACAGTAAGCTAATTTCAAAAACTAGGAAATTTGTTTTCCTGATGATACACCCTCAAGGAAAGAAGAATACATTGGCCATGACCTCTAGACAAGGCCCCTCCAAATGACAACAATAGATGGACAAGGTCGTGGAGGAGTACAAGGACATGTTCACCTCCCTACAGGGGTGCCTCTGCACTGTTCGGTCAAGAACTCCATCGATCTGACCCCAGCAGCACCGTTACCCAATGGACCAATCTATCGATGCTCTGTTCTGTAGAACAATGAAATCAAGAGGAAAATTTAGGAGATGTTGCAGAAAGGTCACATTCGGCGAAGTTCATCGCCCTATCAGATCCCATAGATTGATGACCTTCTGGACCAACTCAAGGGAGAAAAATATTTCAGCAAGATCGACTTGAAGTCCAGATATCACCAAGTACCAATCAAAACCTCTAATGTTTGGAACACTACCTTCAAAGCCAAGGAGGTCCTTTTCGAATGGTTGGTTATGCCTTTCGGGTTGACGAATGATCCTGCAACCTTCATGAGGATCATGGATGACATCTTATGGCCATTAACCAACTCATTTGTAGTGGTATACTTGGATGACATCCTAATATTCAGCTAGAGTTGGCAAGAGCACCTCCACCACATCTGATAGGTTCTCCAAACATTGTGGCAACACAAGATGTGTGCCAATTTGGAGAAATGCACTTTTGGCATTACCTAGGTTCAGTATATGGGATACATTATTAATGAACAGGGGGTGAAATTGGATCCAGCCAAGATCCAAGTCATTCAGGATTGGCCAGCCCCAACCACCTTGACAGAGCTCCGCAGCTTTCTGGGTCTTGCCAATTTCTACTGCAAGTTCATGTTGGGGTTCTCTCATATCACTTCGCCCTTGAGTCAAGTCACCAAAGGAGGAGCGAAAGAAAAATTATTTTGGTCTGAATATGAACGGAAGTCATTCACAGAGTTGAAACATTGCCTCTGCTCTGCACCAGCACTCACATTATCAGACTTGCAACAACCATTTGAGATTGAGATAGACACCTCTGACTATGCTATTGGGGTAGAACCTACTCAACAGGGGCATCTAGTGGCATATCACAGTGAGACACTTTAGACACAGTCCGGAATTATCCCACTTATGATAAATATATGTATTCCATTATGCAGGGCTATCGAAAATGGAAGCATTACATTTTGGGGAAGGAAACGGTCCTTCACACAAACCACCAACCCATGCAATTCATACAGACACAAGGGAAGTTGCATAATGATCACCATTAGAAGTGGTCCACATACCTACAAAAGTTCCATTTGAATATCAAGTACAAGAAGGGAAGCAAAAATAATGTTTCAGACTGCCTCAGCTAACCACTGATCATGGTGTTAACTACCATGCTCAACTCTTGTGGGAACGAGACTTCTGATTGGCCACTTCTCCACAAAAGTGACCTGGAATTCGGCCACACATACCATACGCTCTTGGAGGGTCAACATGTTCTAGGCTTTTACCTCCAAGATGCTCTAATATGCCATATGGGACACCTTTTTGTTCCTTCAAGTGAGCATGTGAAGATGATTTGGGAGGTGCACTACAGTTGGTCCGTTGGGAATTTCAGGGTCAAGAAAATAGTGGCACTACTATATAAGTATTTCTATTGGCCAAATCTTCGACAGGATATCAGGAAGTACATAATATCCTGTACGGCCTACGCCATTGCCAAACCGACCATGAAGAATCAACGTCTCTATACTCTGCTACTTACCCCTATTCAACCTTGGGAATCCATCTCCATGGATTACATATCAGGCCTTCCTTCTACTAAGCATGGCAATGACTGTGTTTTTGTGGTTGTCAACAGATTCTCGAAGATGGCCATTATGGCGGCCTACAAGAAGAGTATCACAGTAGAAGCACTACTAAACTCTTCTTTGAATGAATGTGGGTACACTTTGGGATCCCACAATCTATCATCTTGTATCGGGACAGCAGGTTCCTCAGTACATTTTGGTCCAGTCTCGCGTTGATGCTAGACACCAACTCACTAAGTCCATAGTTTTCCATACCCAAACTAATGGTCAGGCAGAGATCGCCAATAGGATGATCATACACATTTTGTGCATGTACAACTCAAATCATCCACACACATGGGATGAGAGCCTCCACTATGTCTAGCATAGCTACAAATGGGCTCTCCATAGCATGACTGGCCACAACCCTTTTGAGGTGGGCTTGGGATTCCAGCCACTATGTCCCATTGATGTGGCCATACCAGTTGCAGCAACTCAAGGAGATTCAACTCATGTCCAGTCCAAAGCCGACAAGGAAAATAGCTTCATTGAGCATATTCAACACATTCTCCAATAGGTCCATGACATATTGGACAAATCTAATTCCAAGTACAAGCAGCGGCATGATCAACATCGGGTGCCACACAAGTTCCAGGTGGGTGACAAATTTTGGCTACATTTGCAAAAGGAGCGCCTTGATGGGCCCCACCGCATGATTCTCCCGCTTCGATATGGGCCATACACCCTCACCAAGGTTTTGGAAGATAATGCTTTTGATCTTAGCATTCCCCCATTCCTTGGCCTGCACCCAGTGTTTAATGTGGATCGCCTTCCACCATACTTTCCACCATTACTAGACACATCCGACATTGCAGAACAACTCACACCAACAGAGTTAAATCCAGATTGCATGGAACAAGCTGTAACTGATCGGATCATGGACACACAGCTCAATAACACTCGCCAGTAGAAGATCCAACTGTATCGAGTCGTCAAAGCATGCCAACTCCTTCACTAGGACAAGTGGCTCACCAGGGTCCAAGTTCATTAGAGGTTTCTTCATCTCATGGAGGAACTCAACACAATGGAGACCATTTCTTCCTAAGGGGGCAGTAATGATCCAGGTGGATATTGGTGGCCACCTGCCAATTCCACTTGGACCACCACCATTGTTTCTTTCATTTTTTCAGTTTCCTTAATTGTAGCATAGTTTACTATTTTTAACAGTTTTTCGGGTCCTAAACTTCCAGAGCCTTTTTGAGGCCCAGAGTCATGCATGTCAAACGGAGATAATATGACCAAGTCATGACCCCGAGAAGTTGGCTGCCCAACTAAGCCCAATCGGGCTGCCCAACTAACCCCAATCGGGCCCATAAACTCTTGGTGTTACATCTACTCGAGTTACGGTTTTTTTTGTTTAGGGTTTGCTCTTATTATTCAATAATAAAAAGGCCCTTAAGCCTCATTGTAAGGCAGTTTAGAGGCATGTAGCTACCACATCTCATCTCAAAGATAAGCTACCATCGTCGAGCTAGTCTTGTTTCCATACTATTTATTCAGATCACTCTAATTGGAGAAGAACCATAAATTTACGAAGGGTTTAATAAACCCTAGGACCCGTAGTCTCTAAGAGGGGAAAATGTGGTCTATGAATAATTTAATGGACTTAAGAAGCAAGGACCTATTACTTTTGAATTATCAATCTAAGACCCTGATGTTGTGGTATAAATGAAAAATATCCCTCTCTCGTCCCTTCCAAGTTTTCATGGCATGTCTAAGGAGGATCTTGATAGTTTTCTATTCATGTTTGACATTCTTTTTCAAATTTATGATTACTCTAAGCGTGCTCAAAAGTTAAAACTAGTTCTTGCAACATTAAAGGACACGGATCTTTGTTGGCTGATGGGATTAGAGGGAAACTCTATATGGTCTTGGGATGATATGAAGAATATTTTTTAAACAAATACCAAGAGTATTGCAAGGTTAGGGACATGAAGGAGGAAATATTTGAGATGTTTCAGTTTGATGACAAGAGTCTAGAAGATTATGTAAAAAGATTCCAATATGCCTTGCAGACAACAAAGCAAAGTACCTAGGACCCAGAAACCTTATGTATTCATTTTCTCAGAGGTATATGGGAAGACTGCTTAGAAAATTTAAACTTAATGGGGGAAGGATATGCTTCTCAATTTTCTTATGAATATATTTGTAACTTATTTAAATGATACTCAAGAGGTAGTGAAAAATATGGGAAGAACTCTCAAGATGCAATATCCTAAATTAGCAGGTTAAGTGGTGCGGGAGTAACTACGGTTGAACTAGGGAATTTATCAGATAATCTCACAAATGATATTATCAGTTCACTTAGCTCACAATTAGACACCCTTCATACCAAAATAAAGAAAGAGGAAGTGGAATTGGCCCTAGCCATATTCCTTTCCAAGTGCCGAAATAAACACCCACTTAGGAAATTCCTTTTGAATAATGTAGAAGTGTGTAGAATTTGTGAATAATAAAATTACAATTACGAATTTCCTTCTTTTACAAGACAAAAAGCCATGTTTCAAGAAGTTGATGGAGAAATAAAATAGTTTTTTTTAACAATCAGAAGAAAACATGGCTTCCTCAAATATCCAAGCCTACAACTCCGAATCCTTCCCAATATTTCAATCCCCCTTTAGATGGTGTCCTCTGATGCCTTGACCATAATGTCCCCCATAGGTACAGGTTCAAGGGTGGACCCTCGGTTAGATAGGACCTTCCTCTTTTGGGAATATGACACCACCTCAATTGCATCCACAACAACTTTAGTTCCTTCTAATTAACCTAATCAAACTCCACAGAGGCCTTAATTGCTTTCCTTGTCTGTTCCTAATCCAAATAACAATAAAGTAGTCCAAGATATCTACCATAATGAACTAAATTATTTCCCTACCTATCCTCATTCATCTGAGGACAATAAAAACATCCAATTACGCTCTGGGAAGGTAATTCAAAATCAATCCTCCTCTATCAATCAAGAACAAGATGAGGATGATAATTCAATAGAGCTAGTATTGCCTTCTCCAAAAATCCAACATTATTCTAAAAAATAACTTGCTCCCATTCCTTATTCAGAAAGATTATGCCTTGAGAAACACCTTACACAACCCTAATTTTATTTCTTGGGGGGACTAAGGAATATTTGTGTAAAAATATCATTGTTCCAAGCCATTAAGGATGCTCCCATCTATGCAAAGGTAGTTTAATAACTTTGTTTTAGAAATTCAAGTAGGAAGAAGAGGGATCCTAAAACAGTATAAGAAATTGGAAAGTTGGCAAAATTAATGCTAGGCAATTTTTTCACAACAAAGTATGGGGATCCTGGAATCCCCATCATTACTGTAAATATTAATAGTACCCATATAACCATTACTTTGTTAGACTTAGGGGTAGCTATACCTTTTATAACCAAAGAGACTATAGAAAAACTTAAGTGGCCTAGTCTTCAAGCTACTCCAACCATTATTCAAATGGTTGATAGATATACTATAAAGCGAGTGAGCACATAGATTTAAGTTACACCTTTTGGCGAAGCAAGGGTGTGTTTTGGTGAAAAAAGGATGCTCTATTGAGCAATTTTAAGCGCTTGATCGAGAAACTTTTAAGCACTTGATAAAGTTCCTTGGGTGCTTAAAAATAACTCAATCGAGCCTTTAAACAAATCCTTGATTGAGCCCTTTTCTAACCAAAGTTAGAGGCTCAATTGAGAGTTATGGCTCGATCGATATATAATTTTCAATCAAGATTATGGTTCAATTGAGTGCTTTGACTCAATCGAGCATTATTTCTTATTAAGAACCCCAGTCATGACCTACGCAAGTCATTTTTCTTAGACTGCGAGGAAAAAAGGAGTATTACAGAAGATTTCTAAGCTTGACCAAGATGGAGTAACTCAATATAGCTAGCGATCAACCCCACCAATGATCGACAGGCTCAAGTCGAGGTAGGTTTCCTGTCATTTTTGTCTCTTTTATTTCATTTTTTTTAATAAAATAAAATAATGCTTTTACTATCAACATTCTTTCTATCTCAACAATTTTTTCTTGGATTAGTTTATATGTATTACATGTAATTTGCAGATCCATCTCCCATATGACCCCCAACCCAACCTCTCAGAGTGTTGGGGGATCTATTATACATAGTTAGGTTAGATCACATAGCCATACGAGAGTGTTTATTCCACTCATAAATCCTCCCTCCGACACCAGTCAGAGTGTCAGAGGTAGTGTTTCTGTCTCTGTTCATGATCTTGATATGAATAGTGGACCTTATTCACCTATTGCAAGTACACATATTGCATTTTAAATCCTCTTTAAACTTTATGTGTTTATGCCTTGAAATTGTCTTTAATTTTTTAATCATCTTCACTTAATGTGTTTTAATTTAATGTATATGTTATTATACTTCTAGTTTGTTATACATATTAAATTATGTTTATGATTTGTAAACCCTCAATAGGGTGAAGACAAGGATCAAAGTGCAGTGTAAATCCCTCCATGGAACAATGTTATCACCAATATCACAGTTGAGGATGTTAGGGCCCAACAAACATGGATCACACGAGAGTTGGATAAAATCTCTACTAGTTCACCTACTAGGTGCAGTTTGTCTCTGATACTGGTTAACATCAATAGGTTGATCAAGACATACTAAAGGGCGGGATCACAAATCCACCTCGTATATTCCATACATAGGGTTAAGATATTAGAGGTTAGAGCCCCACATACTTGGAAGGTAGTGAAAGATGCCACCAAGGACATTGATTTTTGCAGGGAGTTGTTTTATATCCCTCCAAACTGTCGTGCTAAACATGTTGGTCTGATTCCACTAAGATATTTTAAGAATTTTTATGTGACCCCTATTGTTTATGATTAATTCATTGGAGCTTGGGGCTAGTTCCCCCACTATAACTAGGTCCTCATTTACTTTTCAAAGCATATATATGTGTAGTTTGTGCTACATATGAGCTAAGATTACACCTACAATGGATCTAATTTTTATGGACCCACATTGGGACGTAGTTATGAATGTGTTGGGGCTCGTAGGGACCCTACGCATGTGGCACCACCTTCGAGATTGTTGCCACAACCATCTCTAAGTGTGGTATTTCCAACGGAGCTAGAGCAGTCATCGCAGCTTGGCACTGAGACTAAGCATACCATTGTAGATAACATGTAGAGGACATTGGCCATTACACATGTCACATCGCGTGGAGAGATAAGAAGACCACTTTCATTTCCTCGTGGCCCACCAGTTGCATTACATGATGATTCATATCTCGAGAGTCAATGGAGTGACAAGCTTTTGTCATATGCACATATGTGTTGTGATACCATATGTGACACTTGGAGGGTGCAGGACCCATGTGACATAGGCCAAGTACATATATATTGAACATTTGACTCTTATCGTCAAATTATACATTATTTATATTAATAAGTTTGTATCAGATTACATTTATATTAATAATTTCATGATAGCATTCATGCACAACCTAGCTACATAGATGAGCTTATGAAGTCATCTGAGGGGGGCAGTTGACAAGCCAAAGTAGCCTCCTTTAGTGCATATTTTTGCGGCTCAGTCTCCTCCACCTCCACCTCCACATCATAACACTCATGTACTAGTAGTTGAGGTAAAAAAAATTATTCCTAATAGTTCAACATTTTCTTTTTTTAAGTTACAAATTATTCCTAATATTTCAACATTTTCTTTTTTTAAGTTACATGTATGCATGCTAATTAATTCATAGGCTAATTATAATTTGTCTTTTCCATTGTGTACATAGGCACATACGCATAGGGTATTGATGTTGCAGTTATGTGGACACATGAGTAGGATGCTAGGTATGGAGGCATTGAGCCATAGGCATGGGAGCACCAAACCTAGATTGATCAGAACCCAATCCCACCCAACTTCCATTTTCACTCAATTGAGTCACAAGTAGGGGACTATTTAAATGCATAGTTTAAAATCATTTATTCTAAGATTTTTTATTTTGTAGAAATATTGTTCTAATTAGTTTGAATTTGAATGTGTTATATTGCAGTGTCGGATTATGAATGCCCACTCTGTGTAGTGCAACACACATAAGAGTTCTATAAGTGATACTTTCTAGAGTGGATCATAGATAGTTTGTATATTTTTAGACCCATTTCATAGGGCACGTCCACATGTGATGTACAAACTTTGTATATTTTCATACATGGGTAGTTTATGGATGCATGAACATTATTTCACTTTATGGATGCCTATTATTTCAGTTTGTGGATGTTCATGTATAATGTAATTTGTATATATTTTCATATGGACAGTTTATTATCATACATGACTAACATGATAACAATTTTTACTTCTTAGGAAATAAACTAAGAAAATAAGTACAATCTTAGACTATAATGCAAGTAAATTCAATACTTGAAATGAACTAAAATACATGTTCATGGTTCAATTAAAAAACACAAATAGGATTGAAATTTATTTTAAATTCAATTTGAAAATATGTCTTCAAGTATTAAAGTTCAACTAATAAGTTTTATTAAATTTTATTTGTTTTGAGGTCATTTACAGGAGCTTAGTCATAACACATGATATAAGTCATACGCATTGGAATTTAATATACCAAAAAATAGTTAATAATATGTTTTTAGATAATTTTATGAACTTCCCTAAATTTAGTTGGCTATCCAAATATTTCAATCAATTCCTTAACTTAAGACCTTCAATTATGAACATTCAAGAAGTAAAAGTTTAAAAAATAATAATTTATAATTCTAGTTTCATAAAATAAGGAAATAACTACAATATTATTATGATGCAAGTCAACTAATAAGTTTTATTAAATTTTATTTGTTTTGAGGTCATTTACAGGAGCTTAGTCATAACACATGATATAAGTCATACGCATTGGAATTTAATATACCAAAAAATAGTTAATAATATGTTTTTAGATAATTTTATGAACTTCCCTAAATTTAGTTGGCTATCCAAATATTTCAATCAATTCCTTAACTTAAGACCTTCAATTATGAACATTCAAGAAGTAAAAGTTTACAAAATAATAATTCATAATTCTAGTTTCATAAAATAAGAAAATAAGTACAATATTATTATGATGCAAGTCACTTTAATACTTAAAATGAACTAAAATATATCATGTACCTCAATTTAATATTGAATTTGTAGAAAGTGTCTTTTACTGCAGCCAATGTGTGTTAATTTAAACAATTAATGATATGTTTCTATAATTTTATGCTCTTTCCTAAATTTGCATATACAAGTATTTCAATTAATTCATTATCTTAAAACCTTCAATTAAGAACATTCAAGAAGTAAAATTTTACAAAATAACAATTTTAGTTGTCATATTGAATTGTAGAAAGTGTCTTTTAGTACACAATTAGTGTATGCTAAATTACAATGATTTTATAAGATGTAAACAACAAGTAAGTTTTATTCTATTTTATTGCTTTTGGGGTTATCTAAAAGAACTTAATAGTCACACATACACATACACATTATTTTTTGCACTTTTCACAATCTAATATGAAGCATGTGTGTAACTCTTTCCATGTTTTATATCAAACTGACACATGACATATTTATTAATAACATAAAAATATTTTAATGTAGTTCATAACCTAGATAGTTGAATTTCCATTTTAAGTAAAATAATATTATATCAACTTGGTTGTTACATTCTAAAATGGATTTTCTATAAACCAAATGTATGATGTGTATATAGATCTATAAAATTTCTTGCATGCTCAACATGAATACTATACATGACATTTAAAAAATTAGGATTAATTTTTTTTATTAAATCTAATCTAAATCCCTATTGATTCTAAAATTTAATTAAATTTTAGATCTACGGGGTTCACATAAGGATGTTATCTCTAAAAATAAAACCTCCTTGAGATTTGGTGTACTTTGGAAAATTAAGCACCTCAAGGAAACTAAAGCTTATATAACATATATGTAGACCATTATGAATCCATCCTAGATAAGAGTGAAATATTTCTCTATTCAAAATTACAAAATTACAAGTATTCAACTCTCACATTTATAGATTGCAAAAATAATACATTTGAGGTCTCTTATAATAGATTAGATTACACTTGACTATTATATAATTTGCTTCAGGGCTTGCCATTTTCATCAACTACTCATCTGGCCAATGGCTCATACAAATGTAAGTCTCCATAATATGTTCATGGTTTGATTTTGTCATCTTCCATCTCCTTGGTTCACCTTTCTTTGTTTTCATTTATGTGAGATTGATCTGAGATGCTATGACTAGATGAGTGTATTGACTAGATATATAATCAGGAATAAAAATCTATAAATGATGTGAATAGTCTATTTTTTTTACTTTTCAAAAAAATGGCCCGTCACAACCATGTCACAAATTTTGTATGTGACTTGTCCATCTTCATATGATCTCACCAACCTACTTCTCACCTATTTGCATTGCATCCAATAGTAGGCCACATTATCTTCATTTCCCATGGTGGTAGTTATAGCAAAAATAACACCTACAACCAAAATACAAAATATGTATTAGTTAATACATTCAAGATTTAAATTTATAGATGAAACTATTAATTATAGATGAGCAATATACCTTTCCTTACAAGATTAGAGACTCATCCACGATCAAGTGAAACAATGGCCTCTTCATCGTGCAGCCCTTGCCACATCAGATTTGGATGCAATCCCTTTAGATTAAGAGGGACATAAGTCCATCCTTTCACGTACCCATGTTTTTCACAATGATCAAGTCTACATACATCAACACTAATGAAAAACTCACAAAAACATGTGAGTTTTCTTATCTCGATGGAAAATATTTCCCACATATCTTTTCTCCACACTAAGTGTAATTCCCTTGTCCTTTTTACAATATTACGATACCAAGGAATGGATCTATTCACATCACCAAGTCCAATATTCTAGAATAACCTACACAAAAGCCTAATAGATTTGTGACCTTCATGTCCTAAATGGGATCTGTACTAGTTAACCACCTCTAGTGATGATTTAAGTCAATCGGAATCATGACTCGTCTTGTACATCCTAATTGTTTACTTCACATAGGCACCTGCATCATCATGCTCACCCTCTCCATGTCTTGTTTCAAAGTAGCTCCAAGTATGTTGAATTTTTGTCTTCTTGTGTTCAACCAATAAAAAGTGTGTGCTGACTTGAACTTCCCTACACAACTATCTAACCATAATGATATGTCATTTTTTTAATGATTCATAAATCAAGTCAAAATAATGATTCATGAATAATGTGTCATGCTCAAAATCATCACTAACGTAAAAATGATAACCCTTAATCACATCACATGACTTGTCAGTGTTATCCCTACCATCAAGATTCAATTTTGCATGCATGTACAAAACATGTACAAATATGGAAACTTGGTCTGAGTGATAATACTCACTTTGGATTTGTATCTAAGGAGAAAATGTGTAATTCTTAGCAAAGTCCACCACTGATAAGATTTTTCCTAGCTAAAATACTTTGCGAGAATGTTTAAATTCAGGCGCTTGCCACTTAGACTTGTGCAATTATTTGATATAGTTATAGATCTGGTTTTGAAACACCCCCATGAATTGTGAAATATGAATCTCATCCTCAACATAATTGATCCTCTTAGGAACCAGAGTTGAATAAAATAGTTGAGTTCCCACGACATACTTATAATGCTTCCATGTGACAGTGACATTTGATATCCCAAGTTGGTTGGGAACAATAAGAAATTCCCTATGGAACAATCCCAAATCACTACATTCAATGCATATTATCCCACCTATACATATTTTCTTGTAAAAAAACTCTTCTGGCTTCCTTCTGCATAATATTGATGAAACAAAATCACGCAATGTGGGAGGAGGGTTGTTGTGACGATTCTTCTTGTAAAATTCCAAGAAAGTGTCATAATGAAGTTGAAATTAAACATGATATCAGCAATAACACCTGTCATATATTATATTAGGCCTAATAAACCATGGCCTTAATTTTTTAAACATCCTTGTGGATATCTTGACATGGTGATTTCTTTAACAATGTAACTTCTATCATTTCTACAATGTGCTTAGCATGTTCCACATACTCACCTTTAGTTATGCGATGTCATACAACATGATTTATATCTAGAATAGCACAGGAATGGCTCTCCCAAAGCTCTAACACAAATGCTTTGAATCCTGCTCTGAGCCTGTCTTGGTAGGGTTTCCTGGTGATAAGATCCCAACAAGCAAATTCATCATTTTCATTTACTCAAACCCTGAATTTGGTATGCTTATGCAATTTTTTTCTCGAGACATGGAGAAAATTTGACATTATTGCCAACTTTTGTTCTCTTTATGTACTTGGTGCAACAATAGAAATTGTAATTTCCATATGCGTAGCTCAAACATCAATTTTTCTTGATTTTCCAAACATATGAATGCCTTTGATATATTTTCAGTGACATTCATATGTGTCTTCTTTCTTTTAGCATTTTGGACACCCAAAAGCTTTGTGCCATGTTTTATTCTATTATGTTTGATCAACCCATGTAGTATTTGAGCTTGTGCAAAAACTGAATGATTCTCAAAATATTGTTTAATGATGTTATTGACATGGTCTCTAATAGTGCGAACAGGAATAGGCTCCCAAAGGTCCTTTATTTTGCTTGCATCCAAATTTTCTACAAATGGTCCACACCTTTCCAAACCACTGCAACTCCCTATTATTCTATCAACTTGAGAGGAAAAAATTCATTATTCCAGTGGTTTATTAACTTGATAGGGAAAATCTTCCTCCTCCAATGGTTGATTCACTTGATGTGGCACATATTGTTCCCCTAGTGACAGTTTATCAACTTGATAGGGAATATGTTACTCTAGTGTTTGATCAGGTCCATAAGAAACATCTTGATCAACTTGATGGGACACATATTATTCCTCATGTGGATTCTCAATTTCCATCCCTACATAGTGGAATACAAAATATACTTGTAAGTCAAGTGAATCATCATCATAAGAAAAGTGAATAGTATATCTAGATACACATGTTTACTTAAGAAATCACCATAGGTGGAAGGTCTTGATATGAGTTTATAGTAGGAATCTAGGTAGCAAAAGTTTACATGGACCAAGGGTTGTAAGTTGAAACATGAAAAGAAAATGGTTTCGATCTCAGGGAAATATGGGTCAAAGAAGAGTGCACCAGTAAAACTATTAGTCCCTATGTCAATTAAAAGGGTGATTAAGAATATGACGAAAGGTAAAAGCATTCCTCCTCACTCAACAAAAATCAATTTGGAAACCCTAGCATTCTAGTCACAAACCCTAGGAAAAAGTTAAATGAAAAACAAGTTGAGACTTGGTAGCTAGGTAGTAGAAGTTGACATGGACCAAGGGTTCTAAGTTGAAACATGAAAATAAAAGAGTTTTGAGCTCAAAGAAAGATGGGTTAAACAAGGGTGCACCAATAATGGTATTAGTCCATGTGTCAATAAAAAGGGTGATTCAGAATATGATGAAAGGTAAAAGAATTCCTCCTCAATTAATAAAAATAAATTTGGAAACTCTAGCATTCTAGTCATAAACCCTAGGGAAAACTTAAATGAAAAACAAGTTGACATTTGGAAACTAGTAACAGAAGTTGACATCGACCAAGGGTTCTAAGTTGAAACATGAAAATAAAATAGTTTCGATCTCAGGGAAAGATCGGTCGAAGAAGAGAGCAGGTCAATAAAAGTATCTCTCCCTATGTCAACAAAAAGGGCGATTCAGAATATGATTAAAGGTAAAAGCATTCAATATGTATGAAAGGTAAACGAATTTTCATGATAATGTGAATTGTATGTAGGAGGCACCTGAAGATGATATAATCCTTATGAAACATGTAGATATTCCTTGTAGATTCAAACTACTTATGTAATATTCTAAAACAAAATATTTGAATCTAATCTACTCATCAACAGAAACAATTAATCAATCGAGAAATCGCGAAGCATAAAAGAGAAAGAATTCAATCAACACATTACACAATGATTTCTTGGGGAAAGCAATAGCTAAAACCCCCTAATATCTGTATATTGAATTAGTCAGAAAATATGAGAAGAATACAATGATTTTCTCAAGCTCGAGCAACCTCTGCACTCTCTCTATCTATCTCACTTCTTCCTAGACAAGCCTCAGCCAATACTTAACCAATTTTCTGCTTGCCCAACTCCCTATTTCCTTGCGTTGTTTCCTTTGGAATTAGCCCATATTAAATAGGGAGATTCCTCAATTGAAATTGCGCAATCCATCATAGGCCTTCCTCTAACTGCATGCACCACCTGTACAATTTGGATGATTATACAACTAATAGTACACTACCATTGAACTCCAATATCAACTGGGTAACTCTTAGATCTCACATGCATGAGTTATTTATGGCTGAATTATCAGTTAAATCATTGAACACATGGGGCAACAACCCACTGTTAGACCTCCTACTAGTTCCTCCATCAATTGGAACTAATTTAATTTACTTCAAATCTGTTAAACTGAATTAATTAACTAAAACTCAAAATAAAACCAACCAGGGCTCCTATAAAGTGGAAGACACTCTACATGACTCAAATTAGACCCTCAACTCAAATTAATCAAACCAACTACGTCAAATTAACTTAGTTAACTCATACAAGTTGTCTTGTGATGTGGAATTACAATTTTTCTCCACATTTAATTCAAGGGAAAATTAAATAAGACTTTTTTCTTGTTGCATTTTCAAAACTCCCTCTCAACAAGAAATAGATTCACGTCTATCCCGATCCAACACCTTTGGAATGTATTGCATGCAACATTTCTCACTATTGTTGTTGCTACTGCGACATCTGCAATTGAAAAGCATCTAAAAATAAATAATAAATAATCACTTAATCAATCCGCAACTATCTACTGGGAAAATTTTGTTGTTGTTGACTCTGCTACTGAGCCTCCTACTCTACTATCAACACTACTCTGCACTCCTCAGTATATAATGACATTGATCCTCCTACTACTGAATATTGTGGGCCCCCGTAGCAAGGTAACAATCCATGAGACAAAAAACACCTCAATGGACCCTGCCTAATTTTTGAAACTCTTATACTAAGGTTTCATATTGCCCCACCTAACACCTGAATGTATGGTTGCATGAGATCCATCTGCCCACTTAGCTCAAAATTTCCTCCTACTAGAGGTCTCTTCCTAAGTGGATGTTTCCACTATGTCTCCTCTTTGCTTCTTCAATTGTGGTTTCTCCACAACTTGATGAGGTTGCTTTTGAGGCTCCATTTTAAGAGGTAAATTATGTTCCCTCTCAACCACCAAGTCTCTAATATTTTCCTTGCTCCTCAAGGCTTTGAATGCATATTTGACCTCAAGCGCATATATGTTCTTGACTCGCACAGTGATCTGCTTCACCTGTCCCGTGGTATTATGTCTAAGGACAACCTTTCCTTTGCTAAATATCACAATGTAGCCATGGTCTTCTAATAAAACGATAGAAACAATATTCTTCTTTAGACTTGAACCAAACATCACATTCTTGAGTCTGAGAGGGGAGCCAGACTCCCTCTGAAAAGTAACTATATTGATATCGATCATGTTATACCTCTTTTCATCTCCAAACTTAATGTTCTTCTTTAGGTCTTTCTCCTCCAAGTCACTGAAGAGATCTTTATTCCTCGTCATATGGAACGAGGCACTACTGTTGACATACCACATGCTTACCATTATAGTGCTTTCCATGCATTCAATGGGAGTAAAATCAAGCTCTAATTGTGAAGCTAGAGCTTCATCTGCTATTGCTACTACAAGTTCCTCCTTTCTTTCCTTCTTATGTGTGGCATAGTGCCTAAATTTATGACAGTGAAAGCACTTGATATTGGACAGGTATTTCTTCTTTCCTTCCTCACCTTGGTAATTCTTTCCCTTGGAATTATTTCCTTTGATGGATAATGAAAATTCCTCTTCCACTTCTTTGGATGAGGTCCCATCTCTGGTGTTTCGCCTTATCTCTTCTTACACAAAGTCAAACCACATATGCTCCCACTTTGGTATATTCTCCATCCCATTTACCAAATCCAAATAGTTGTTCCATTTCTTAGGAAGGCCTAGAAATTCTAGGCTAACCAGATCATCTTCAACAACTGTAATACCAATGTTCCCAAGCTCATCTCGACATTGGGTGAACCTGATCAAGTGCTATGTTATTGTGTCTCCCTTCTCCATCTTGATCTTCTGAAGCTTTTCCTTCAATGCTAGCTTCCTGTGGTCACTGTTGTTTTGAAACAAGTCTATTAAAGCTTTCCAAATTTCATATGGTGTATCCTTCCCATGGAGATTCGAGACAATATTATCTCGAACTCCTTCCAGTGTGATCCTTCTTTCCTTTTCCATGCATTTCTTCCACACTACCAGATCTTGAGAATCGGTTTTTGGAGGCTTAGGAATATCATTGTCTATGAATTCCTTCAACCCATTTTCTTCCAACACTACCTCCATCCTGTCCTTCCAAGCAATATAATTTGAGCTACCCTCAAGGGCATACTCAAGTCTCAATCCATAGAACGACAACCTGCTAGCTCTGAAGCATGATCCTACAAAATTGATTTCACCTACAAAGAAAAACTCGTATTCTTCTCTTCTAGTGTGAGTTTTTCTTTGATACCATGTAGAAATTCCTTGTAGATTCAAATTTCTTATGTAATTTTCTAAAACAAAAGACTTGAATCTGCTCTACCCATTAACATAAATAATTACAAATGATAAATAACAAAGCATACAAGATAAATAAATAAATCAACAAATTACATAATGATTTCCAAGGGAAAGCCACAGCTAAAAACCCTTGTTATATGTATATTTCATTAGTCAGAAAATATGAGAAGATTACAATGCTTTTCTCAAGCCTGAGCAACCTCTACATTATCTCTATTTGTATCATTTCTTCCTAGACAAGCCTTGGCCAATACTTAAACAAATTTCTTCTTTCCCAAGTCCCTATTTCCTTGCGTTGTTTCCTTAGGAATTATCCCCTATTAATTAGGGAAATTCCTCAATCGGAATTGTGCAATCCATAATAGGCCTTCCTCTGACTGCATGCACCACTTATACAATTTGGATGATTATACAACTGATAGTACAATTCCCTTGAGCTCCAATCTCAACTGGGTAACTCTCACATCTCACATGCAAGAGTTATTTATGGCTAAATTATCAGTTAACTGGTTGAACACATGAAGCAACACCCCATTGTTAAACATCCTACTAGTTCCTCCATTAGTTAGAATTAGTTTAACTAACTTTAACTCAATTAAACTAAATTCATCAATTAAAACTCAAACTAAACTCAGTCGGGGCTCCTATAAAGTAGGAGACACTCTACATGACTCAAGTTAGACCTTCAAATTGAATTAACTAAACCAACCAAGTCAAATTAACTTAGTTAACTCATACAAGTTGTCTTGTGATGTGGAATTACAATTTTTCTCCTAATTTAATTCAAGGGAAAATTAAATCAGGATTTTTCTTGTTGCATTTTCAACAAAACATGTAACTAAAGACAAGTATTCTATTTTAAGAAAGAAATCAGTTGGAAAGAAAGGAAATAAATCAATAACACTTGAGACTATTGCATTTGTAAGCATTTCTGAACACATACATTTTCTTTAGGAAAACCAAATGAATCACACATAAAACAAAGAGAAAAATAAATAGTTAATTTTCCCTTTCATTCTAATGTGTGAAACAATAAAAAAAGGTTTATCTAAGGTTTTGCATATCAAAACATTTCCTAAAAAGACATAACATCCTTCTGCTCAAGTAGTAACTAGGCCTTGTGAAGATTTTAGAATAGGGTATTGGGGCCACGTCATAAATGTCACTAGCGACGCTTTGAGTAGCCAAAAACCCAACCAAGTTATGGAGAGGTTTATAGTGGCCAAATGTACTTGGGTTACGTCGTGAAAGAGCTAGTAACATTTCTAGTAACCTGACCAAGATCAACTTAGATCTAAGTTCTCCTGCACCTCAATCTATACGGAAAGATGCCCTAATATTTGGTCAGTAAGTTACTTGCATCCAATGGGAATGGATAAATCTCAACTTTTAGTTGTTATTTTTAGTCCCAGAACCCCTACCACGTGACGAGAGACAATATGAAGGTTCATGATAATCCGGCACCTAGGCCTTACCCCCTTCATGGGTTTCTTCTCATGTATGGATTTTTGACTAGATGATGCAATATTTTAAGATCTCTAAAAGACAACTTTATATGTTTCAAATAAAAAACAACCATGACAACTTATGCGCTACCTATAACCATTATCCTAGCCTAAAATATAAATTATCTAGTGGCCCGTGTCAAGAATTTAGCGTGTTTAGGTTTAAATTGTTTTTAGAAAGGCTTTGCTTCACTTATGGTGTGCAAAATAATATAAGCTAAAATAAATTAGGTACAAAGATTCCGGAAAGAGGATACCCTTTATACAAAGTTTAAGTGTGCTTAGTGTGTGGGGTGAATGTGTGTGCAAGTGAAATTGTGAGCATACAAAGTGTGAATTGTTGTGGATATGCGATGATCCTTTACAATTCCATTAATTAAATTATGTGTTTGTTCCTTGCAAAAAAAGAAATGATGTGTGGATGATGGGCCAATTACTTTTATTCTAATTATACTATGTGAACATATGTTTGTGTCCAAAATTTTAAAGTAAAATATAAGCAATTACTCTACTTGTAATAGCTAGTAAAGCAAATTGGCTAGTAGTGATGGTGTGTACAAGGTGAATCTAGTGCACACACAGAGTGTTTAAATTTCAAGAATGTGGATATGTGGTTCATGATCCTTTAATACAATTCCTCTAATTACACTATGTGATGTTTGTTCCTTGCAAGAAAAAAAATGATGTGTGGATGATGGGTCACTTGCTTCTTTCTTAATTATACTACGTGAACATATTTTATGTGTAAACTTTCAAAGTAAAATGTAAGCTTGAACTACTCTACTTGTAATGGTTAGAAAAGAAAATTGTTTAGTAGTGATGGTGTGTGCAAGGTGAATCTAGTGCACATACAAAGTGTTTTAATTCCAAGTATGTGGATATGTTTTTCATGGTCCTTTAATACAATTCCCCTAATTACACTATGTGATGTTTGTTCCTTGCAATAAAAGAAATGATGTGTGAATGATGGACCACTTACTTCTTTCCTAATTATACTATGTGAGCATATGTTTATGTGCAAAATTTCAAAGTAAAATATAAGCGTCAATTACTCTACTTGTAATGGTTAGTAAAGAAAATTGGTTAGTAGTGATGGTGTGTGCAAGGTGAATCTAGTGCACATACAAAGTTTTGAATTTCAAGTATGTGGATATGTGGTTCATGATCCTTTAATACAATTCCCCTAATTACACTATGTGTTGTTTGTTATTTGCAAGAAAATAAACTTGATGTGGGGATAATGGGCTAATTACTTTTCCAAATTATCCTGTATGTGAACATAATATAGGGAGATGCAAAATTAATTATTTGGGAAACATTATATTTCCATTACCAACTAAATTGAATTACGTAACTTGATTTATTTAAATAACTAAAATTTGTTGTTTATGCATAAATTATGATTTAACTTCAAGTGATGCCACAATTGAGAACACCCAATAGAGGAACCCCCATTTAAAGGATAAGAAATTTGCAAACTAGTTGAAGGTATGCAATTTGGAAAATATTTGCACTCTTTAAAATTTATATTTTGCATTTTAAATATGATCCTATGTTAACAATAAAAAATTAATTAATTAATATATAAATGTTAATGATAAAAATAATAATTTTATCTTTAATGTTAAATCATGAAGTTATTTTGGCCAAAAAAAAAATTAATTATATATTAATTTTAATAATATATTAGAATTTAAGTGTTTCAAAATTGTCATTTGAAATATGTATTATATATTTATAATGTTTGGTTAAATATATTTCCATAAATGGTTAAAAAAATACAATATTGTCAATTTTTTTAAATAATTTACTCTAAATTTAATTTTATAATTTTTCGAATATCATAATCCAAATTTGTTAATTTAGATTTTAATATTCTTTATATAAATTATTGTATTTTATCAATTATTTCAAGAAAATAATACCATACTGCTAAAAAAATTTGGGAATTTTTTTTACTCATTTAATAATGTAAAAAAAACTAAAAAATTCATATATATATATAATATATATATATATAATAGATAGATAGATAGATAGATAGATAAGATAGATAGAAGATAAGTAGATATAGATATATAGATATAGATATAGATATCTACCTCCATTTCTCCATCTACTAAGTGACGAATTTGACCTTTTTCAAACTTAGTTCTTCTTAGCAACATTTTTTTGTTTCTTCAAGAGACTATATAAATCCTAAACTAAAAGTGATTTCTACAATAAAGATCAAGTTATGTTTTTGTTCATACATCTCATTCACCAAAAATTTGAATTAAAATCCAATGCCAACTAAAAGGGATTGTGAAAACAAAAGGAAAGAGAAAAATTATTTAAAAAGAATAGGTGTTAAGAATAAAAATAGAGAAATTGGAAAGAAAATTGTCAATATATACCTATTTCCCAAGTAATCTAGTCTCATATTTCCCATGTAATCTAGTCTCACAAGAAATAATCTCTCTTCACTCTCCCACCAACATATGTTTAAGAAATGAAAAAACTTAAAACGATTTGGGCATAGGATTGAAGGGTGTGTGATAAAGGTGATCTATTGTTAGATTTAACACCAAAAGTTTACTAGTAAATCTAGGTTTGAATCTTTGCTTGGTTTCACATGTCACATTTACCAAGTGAAACATTTCAAGACCTTTTTCAAATTTACTTCTTGTTAGCAACAATTTTTTATTTCTTCAAAAGACTATATAATTTCCAAGATAAAAGTGATCCCTATTGTAACAAGGATGGTATTATATTTTTGTTCATACATCTCATTTACCAAACATTTCAATTATTTAAATCCAATGTCAATTATTTATATCTGCTGATTTGTATAATAATTTTTAAAGTTGTTGAACTAAAGACTAATAGAAATTAAGTTTAAATTTTTATATAGGAAACTTCCAAATACATATTATAGACGGAATTATTACTTAAAGAACTTAATGATATGGTGAATCTTTTGAATTTGAAAGAATGTGAGATTCTTGAAAAATCAAGCTAATGATTACCAAATTGAAGGGCCAAATTTATTTCATGAGAGAAAACAAAATCTATATCTATAAATTTATACAAATTTAATCAACTATAAGATGAATTGGGACTAAATAATCATATAATACATAAATACACACTCCATGATACAATAAGGAACCTATTCAACTAGTTTTAAGTATGTTAATATTTGAAATCCTACTATACAAAATCAAATTAGTTGGAAAAACGTTTCTTCCTTGTAAGCATCATATCATTTAGCATTTTAAAATGTGTAACTAAAATTACCATAAAATAATAGTAAGAAGAACTTTCTTAAAGGAAGAACTTATCATAACTACAGAGAATTTCACAATTCCAAATAAAATGTTGAAGCAATCTGGGAAGAGAAGTATGAGCAGGATATTGAAATTGTTGATAAGGAAACAAAAAGAAATCAAGAGATAGAGGTTTTAGTGGATTTAGATACCAAGAAAGATGCTTCAAAGTCTTATCAACAATGAATGTGCATTGTTATCACTTGTGGCGTAGAGCAGCACAAATGATTTGAGGTTTTTTGGGAGAATGTACATGGAAATTTTAACATAACAATCAAGTAGGGCACAAGAACTATATGCTTCTACAAGGAACCTTTTTTATGCACGTGCAAACATGGATATCCAATGTCTTTTATGTTTTCAATTATTTTCATCAAATCTTGACAAAGTTTAAAATAAGGAACTCCTCTTTTTTAATTTTGAACCATATTTTGCAATATATTTCATGATTGTGTGTTGAGAAACAACTAGATGAATTTATTTGACATTAGATTTCCATAGTATAAAAAGATTAACATTGTAAAATTTCTAGCATATCATCAATACATGCATGCTAATTTATTTCTTTTGCATTTATTGTTTATGAATTTAATATTGATTAATCACAAGAGCCTTCCATGGAGCAATATAGTTATATGAAATATTACACTCATTTTTGTGCAAGCACAAATCTACACTACACGTTGTATGTCTTTAAAAAACTTGTTCTCTTTAAAAAATTCTCACAACCTTCATGTGTGAATTGAAAGAAGAATTTTGTGAGGTTTTCAAAGGTAAGGATCATCATTTAAGATCCAAGGGACCATTAAATGTTATATATGATTATGAATGTTATGAAAACTTAATGTTGTTATATATGTCTAACAAATAATGTCTTCTTAGTTCATGCACATTGGAAGTAGGGATATCCTTTATCATTCTAGATCTTGACACATTTTCTCTCTTTTAACTCCTACAAGGGTATCAAGCTTTAATAAAACTAATGCTTATAGGTTTTGGAGCACCTATGTAACAATTATTTTTGCTAATCCCTCTTGTAATTAAATTACCCTGAATTGTAATTCATGTAAATAATATATGGAATTTACGTTCCAAGGGCTTTTTTAGTTAAATCATATCCTTAGTTTTTGTGGGTTATCCTAAACCATTACAATTCTAAGATGGCTAATAATTTTCATAATTCAAGTGGTTTCAGAAACTTTCAATAAACCATTGTTTCAATTAGTTTCCAATAATTTGTATGGTTTCAAGTGGTTTTCAATAATTTGCATGGTTTCAAGTGGTTTTCAATAATTTGCATGGTTTCAAGTTGTTTTCTTTATTTGTTGTTACATCTCATTTTTTAACTACATGGTATTACTTTCAATGTTTATTTTATCTTAGTTTTATTATTTCATTCTCCATTTGTTTTTAATTTCCAATCATATTTCCTAATGCATACAATATGGAGCAAGTAATATGAGAAGTGAGACAATTTGAATTCCTATATTTGCATGAATTTATTGAATTGCATGATCTTCATGTTATCTCAATGTTTGATGTCTTTTTCTCATCCTTTGTCTAGCTTTCTCTCGCATTTCCTTTATGTTATCGGGAAAACTAGTGTCCATTCAAAGCTACTAGTCCCACTAAGATAGGTAGCTATCTTAGAAACAAACAAACTAAAGTCAGTTGTGTTTTCCTTTATGAGAGATAGATGAGAGAGAAGCAGATAGTACCAACCTCAGTCTTTCACTTGGCTCCTTGCTTATTACCTCCCTCCTTTGACAGAGCTTCACCACTCTTTCCTTACTTGTCCCGCTTCAAAGAACACCTGTAGAGTCAAAGCAACATAATACTATCAAAGCATAGAGATCTATAACCATAAACAATATAGGATCATATGTATATTAACGATACAAATGCATATATCAATACAAGATTCAGAGATATAAAAGAATATGGAGGAAAACTCAAATAGTTTTATTAATAGAAGTAGTAGTAGAGAGGATTACAACCCATTGGTCTGACCCAGTGCCATCCTCCCAACATGAAAGCCCTCTTCACCTCATGAAAAGCTTAGATCACCCAAAAATACAAAGTTGCACAGAGAAACCAACAACACTTCCTTACAAAATACAAAGTTCTAGCCTCTGGATCTCTAGGATGAGGGATCCATATATAGATATTTGCAGGTGGGTGAGTCAGCTTTTGCGATTTTGATTAGTGCCTTTTCTCTGATAGTTCTTGGTTCCACTTGGAGATTTCATGATCTCTTACTCATCCTTGGGTGAATTTAGAGAGGCAAGTGTCAAATGGGCAGTTCTAGAAGATTCTCTAGGTTTCCACCTAGCCAACTGCCTCTGTCATTTTTCTGCTCTGCTCATCGCACCCTACAGAAGGGCTTTTCAGTATGCATCACACTTTTTGCATGTGGTAGGTGAGATGCATCACACCCTTAGCACTGAGCAGTCTGTATGGTCCATTTTTGACCAGTTCTGAGGATTTTTTCATGGAGAACTTCTGGGAGATGATGTAATCAGCTGACCTTGTTCATTTAGGGTATGAAACAACACTTTTAGGGACTTAGAATCCCTTGGTTTATGGACATATGTGATTGGGGTTGCAGTGCCCAAATATGTCTATAACAGTTTCCCCCTAAACCATGAGGTCATAAATCTTCTAATGTCGGGTGAAATGTTTTATCATGAGGATCCAAGGTTTTTCGAACTGGAAGGTGACCTGTAATAAGATACAATACAATACATTATCTCCATAATATTCTCATGATCTATCTAAGGCGGGCATTCCCATGCTCAGCTTTATAAATTCATTTTCATGTACATAGGACAGACAACTGTCTGTGTGGAAGACTGATTATTCTAGTAGAGCCATCATCCCTTAGCTCGAATGATTATCTATGCAACTATGATGTACATTTGATGTCTTTATTTTCTTGAATATATTGCAACCTGGATGGATGAAACTAGATACGGGGTCTTCAAACTTGTTCAATCTTCGCCTGAAGTACAAGTCGATCCATGTGAAAAGATGTTCTGGCGTTGAACAGGAAAGACATCGCCTGATTACCAGCCAATGATGTAAGTTGTTAAAAGGCACAAGAGGAATCACCGATAATGATAATGACCCTCAAGGTACTGCAGTACAATTCACGTGGTGTGTGTTATCACTCAGGTTGTTCCCTTTGACTCCTAAGGGAATACGGCCGAGGAAACCACAAACCAAGCTTTCGACTATAGGTCCTAGCCTACCAGCAGTTAGAGAGGGCTCTCTCTTTTGGATTTAGCTTTGTTTAAGGGATGATTTTAGGCTAGATATGATGCACATGGGTTTTGTTTGAGTTTGGTGGGATGGTTGATCTCAGACATAACTAGGATGCAAGTGTATAACTGTTTTTCCATTGGGCAATGGAGTCACTGCAAATGTAATTACTGAAAGAGTTTCTTGGTGAAAAGGTAGTACCACAGAGCAGGATAGGCAGGATAGGAACAACTTTCAAATATGGTAATGATGGAATGAAGTCAGGGAATGAAAGGCAATCAAGAATCTCTCACTATACTGATAGAGGGAAAATGGATGAATATTGTGCAGGAGAAATTAAGAATTCCTAAGCAGTATTCAAAATGAGAGAACTATTGCAAACATGAGCAATTAAGAATTCATGTTTATGAATAATCCTGAAGAAAACATAATAAGTAACAGAGATTGAACATAAGGTGCATTCAAACAAATCTTATACTATTCTTCTTCTCTGTTACCAAGATCATGAAACATAGATGAGATTTACAAAATGGAAAACATAAAACACAGTTTAGTATAACTTATTGTTCCATAGCATGACACATGAATTCTGTAGCAAGTCCCAGAACATCCAATCCACCTTCAGATCATTCAAACACAGTGATCTTCAACTGCCATTTGTATTAACACAGTCTGATATGTTACAGCGTAGTTCAGAAAGAAGAAATCATCAACCAACCAACCAACCCACTCTTATTACATTGTTCAGGGTTGTATTTATAGGTCAAATATCTACAAAAATAGATCTGATAGAAGATCTGAGGAAATAACTGCAATTAACCTAACTTCTCTTGCAAGTAGTGTAAAAAATATCTATCTAATGCTGCGCTGGGGGTAGCTGCTTCAAAAATGAGGCTATGTGGCGTCCTTTGGTAGCTCTGTTGGCCAATCTGCAATCATTGTGCCTTCAATCTCTTATCTCCACCTCTTAGTCGGTTCCACCGCTCTTAGGTGGTTATGATTCTTATTAAATCTTATATGACTCGGCTTTAATGGCCTTTAACTCTGTTCTAGTATTCATTGACTTTGTTTGGATGGTTTTTGATGCTCCTCTAATTTTATATTAAGTTCTCCACTGATATTCTATTAATTCCTTCGTTGATACACTTTAACGCGCCTTTGATACTCTTTTTCATTGAATCGGGACTCTCTTTCTCTGCTGATCCTCTTTAAACTGCTAAATCGCCCTTTTTATCTCTTTACGGCAAAAATAGCTATTGCAAACCATGCGGTGGACTGAGGCTTTCCATTTTGGCCATTTTTTCTTAGCGCTAATCGCGCATCAAAAACTACCCCTGATTTTCATTTTGGGCTTCCTAAGAAGCGATTTCACCTTTCACGCCTTTTTTCTTCAGTGGTGGGACCCAGTACAGTGGATGACGTTAGCGGGGTGATGTGGTAGGGTGACGTGGATGATGATGTCATTATGACAAGGTGGCAGGGTGATGACATCAACGGGTGACATGGTGCAGGTACAGCACAGTGGCAGGCGACGTGGCGGCATCGTGATGAGGTGATGTAGGCAGCGGGGAGGGTGGTAAGCTGTTTGTGTCAGACCGCTTTTGTTACGGGAGTGGTATGTATCAGGGGCAGCCCGATGCAATATGAGGCCGACAGTTGTCCTGGTGTACGACGGTGAAACCGTCGACCATCGAGTACTATCGTACCGCTACGAAGGGGCACCCGATATTCATTAGGGCCATCAGATCTGGGAGGGTCGATCCTACGGTGGACGGGAGGGCAAAGCGATCGGGGTTTAATAAAAATGCGTGCCCGATAAACGTTAATTATTTGCAGCTGCGGGTGGTTAAAACCTTAGGTTTTGGGTTTAATGTTTTTATGGCGCGAGACTATGGTTATTCATTAATCGGACATTAATAAAATCCAAATGCAATGTGCGCGGAGGATGGTTTGAACATAGTTATTTATTTAACAGGGTGTTAAATAAATCCTAAGGGAAATGAATGTGGAGGGGCTAAAAATGAGTCCCAAATGGACCTAAGGTTTCCCGACTTCAATACTTGGCTATAGTTGCCATGGGGAGGAACATTTTGTGTTTTTCTGGGGTTTTAATATAGTTTCTTGTAGAATAGGGGTAGGGAAAATGATTTAGGGAGCTATATAATAGGGTTAGATGTTAATATGAGGTCTTTGGAATGAAAAGGAGGGGATGCATGCTAAGTTTATAGAATGGAAACTTAAGCATAGGGAAATGAATGGATTGTGTAAAGATTAATTTTACACAAGAAATGTGGCTTCTTTTCACTAAGTCAACTCAGATATCAACTTGGTTTTTAACAAGGATGGAGTGAAATGGGATTTTTGGGTAGATCCCAAGGTCCTTGAGGGGATGTTAGTGAATGATTTCTAAGGAAATGAAGGGGGAGTTAGAGATGCCTTTCTTGATCTGATCAAAATGAAAAAGTTCCTCAAAAACTATGATCTGGATAATTATAACACTTGAAAACATGAAATGGATCACATAGCTTGATTTCTGCAACCACAAAACTACTTACCCAGCCTACCTTTTACCTAGCATTTTCTTCTCTTTTGGTTTGGGTGCACTTGAACTAGCAAACCCAGCTTTTCAACTTTTTTCTTTTTTACTGGCCTCCTATCTACATCTATATTTATTTCATCCAGGGGCTCAGATTAGGCTGTTGAGCACCCTCGCTTCTCTACCTATCTAAGAATCTGCCAAGATTAAGCTGTTTGGACAGATAATGATTCTCTGTATTCTACAACAGGAAATTGAAACCTAGGGAGACCAACATTAAGCTATTTAGACCTCCCTTTAACTGAAAATTCTTCAAAAATGGAATAACTCATCAAAATTGGAATATAGCAGAGGCATTTAGACTAGCACACTCTCATGGACACTTCTTTAGCCTCAGTAACAAATATGGAACATTGCAGTATGCAAGTATGACATATTTGGTATGTAGAAATGTCAATCATGAAATATGAATACCTGCTATTAGCAGGAGGCTAACAGTGGCTCCACTTGGGGATGGCTTTTCCTTGCGAAAAGGCAAGAACAATAGGTCAGAATGCCTTAATCTTTAGTTGTTGTTGTACTCTGAAAACTTCCCTTTGCTGGCTGCTTTATTTATGAATGTGACAGCAGACTTGAAGAGCTTAGGGCCTTCACTTTGGGCTTCAACTGTAGCAAGCTTGCTATCTAAACAAAAAATTGAAATCCTACATACCTACTCTAATCAGCACTTACTTTGTTGTTAGGTGAAATCAAATAGCCAGTGTAGCCATTTAAGCATTATAAACACCGGTGAGCTTTGTTGTTTGTGCTTGCTGGTGGTAAAAATGGAGATCTTGCCATCGGATATAACTTTGTTAACTTTTGAGAAGATCAAAAAACTGCTGACCTTCTTTGCTGAAACAAGAAACTGTACAAAAGGGTCCTGCAACATATATATACAATTGCTGGGCTGAATTGAAGAACTGTACAAAAGTTTGGGATCACTATCATGCCTTGGAAACTGGATATCATCAACATTTTGATATTGAGGCACATAGCCTGCTAATGGGGAAGAGCACTTCTTTACTTCATCATACACCCTGTCAGCGCATGACTCATATAAAGCATGAACTGGTATTTGTAATTTATTACAAATAGGCTCATATGGCCCTTGACTGATCTACGCAGGCTGCTCCTCTTCTTCTTCGAAAAACTCAGATGGTTGAAAACAAAGAGGCAGGGGATCCACTTGGATTACTTGGTCACAAACAGCCGCTTTCGAATCTTCCTCAATCTGATATTCGATGGCTTTTTGGGGCTGCAAAACTAGAGGCGATATATTTTGAACAATGATTTGGGCTTCCTCCAGATGATTAATATCAACACTTGCTGATACTTGCTTATTAACTGCATGATAGTTCTCCTTAATAAATTGAAAAGAATCAACACAGAAAGGTAAAGTTCCTTCGTTGAAATCAAAATTTTCTATGCTTTCCTCCTTTACTTCATAGCTGAGATAGGCACGTTGATCATTGATTTCAGGCTGTTGATCCTGAACTATGCTTTTTGCCAAAATAGGCTCTGACTCCTCTGCAAGGATGATTTGGTCATTAGGCTCATAATCATCATCATACTCATCGTATTTTGGCAAGCAGTTGAAAGAAGAGAAGCTGCTATATTCATATAGTATATCAGGAGACTGCTCCTTCACACCTGGCTGTATGAATATGTCATCTGTTTTGGGGCAGGTTTGTTCATGAATAACATTACTTTCCTCTTGCACAACAGATGTGTTCTTGCACTCTAAGCATTCAACTTTCATTATGATCATTTCCTTTGACTTTTGTAACAAACCATGAAGTTTTTCTTCTTGCTCTGCTTTGCGTCGTTCTTGTCTCATCTTCAGATTTGCCTCCACATCCACAGCTATGTCCTGCATCTGTTTCAAAGTGGATGGGCATCTTTCTCTCAAACGGAACTCAATTTTTTGCATCAAAAGCTCTTAGATAATGCAATAGAGCTAAATCAGGGGGAGGTCTAATATTCAAAGGCATAGAATGATAAACTTGATTGAATCGATCATAAAATTGTTGAACAGATTCATTTGGACATCTTTCTAACTGATTATATTCTTCAATGAGAAAGAGGAGATTAAGTTTGATCATCCATCTATCAAGGAAGAGCTTGGAAAACTTCTGAAGATTAGAGATGCTAGCCTCAGGAAATTCTTTAAACCAAGTCCTAACTTCACTTTAAAAAGAAAGGGAAAATAGCCTGATACTAACATCCTCGTCCTCCACTTCAAATATATTAAGATAGTCTTCAAAGGCTTGGATATGCTTTTGCGCAGTAATACCATTCTCTCCATCAAATCTTGGGAGATACTCAAGATGATTTTTGGGCAGAGGATTAAGCACGGGAGGCAAAACAAGAGGCTTATATCTATCAGGAACCTTACGAGGCACGGGATTATGTACAGGGATTGGCTGAATGGGCTCAATATGAACAAGGATAGAATGATTTGCTTTGACATTTGTTTCCTCCTTGGCTACATGATGATTTTCAGCAGCATTTAAAGGCTGTTGTTCTAATGTGAAAGGAGGCTTTTCAACAACATTTTCAAAAGGCAAATCATAAAAATATAATTTAAAATCGTTTTTAAAATACAATATACACAAAAAAACTTTATGGAAGAGAAAGAACATGACCTCTTGGATAGTAATCCAGGTCAAAAGCCTGATCTGCTCATATATTGCTCTTGGGTTCATTTCTCCAGCGGAGTCTTTATTATGAGGATTATGTGGAGTCACCAGGTGGATAGATAAATTAACTTTGAAGGGCCTGATCTTTGTCCACCACACAGATCATAACTAAATATGCAATAAGAAACAAAATATTTTGAGATTTTTTGAGATTTTTCAAAACAAGTTTAAGACTTTTTCAAAAGGCAAACTAATCAAAAAATTGGGATTTACAATGATGAACAAAACGATTCAGTCCCCAGTGGAGTCGCCATTATGTTATCACTCAGGTTGTTCCCTTTGACTCCTAAGGGAATACGGCTGAGGTAACCACAAACCAAGCTTTGGACTGCAGGTCCTAGCCTACCAGCAGTCAGAGAGGGCTCTCTCTTTCAGATTTAGCTTTGTTTAAGGGATGATTTTAGGCTAGATATGATGCACATGGGTTTTTCTTGAGTTTGGTGGGATGGTTGATCTCAGACAGAACTGGGATGCAAGTGTATAACTATTTTTCCATTGGGCAATGGAGTCATTGCAAGTGTAATTACTGAAAGAGTTTCTTGGTGAAAAGGTAGTACCACAGAGCAGGATAGGCAAGCTAGGAACAACTTTCAAATCTGGTAATGATGGAATGAAGTCAGGGAATGAAAGGAAATCAAGAATCTCTCACTATACTGACATAGGGAAAATGGATGAATATTGTGCAGGAGCAATTAATAATTCCTAAGTAGTATTCAAAATGAGAGAACTAGTAAAAACATGAGCAGTTAAGAATTCATATTTATGACTAATCCTGAAGAAAACATAATAAATAACAAAGATTGAACATAAGGTGAATTCAAACAAATATTATGCTATTCTTCTTCTCTGTTACCAAGATCATGAAACATAGATGAGATTTACAAAATGGAAAACATAAAACACAGTTTAGTATAACTTATTATTCCATAGCATGACACATGAATTTTGTAGCAAGTTCCAGAACATCCAATCCACCTTCAGATCATTCAAACACAGTGATCTTCAGCCGCCATTTGTATTAACACAATCTGATATGTTACAGCGCAGTTCAGAAAGAAGAAATCATCAACCAACCAACCAACCCACTCTTATTACATTATTCAGGGTTGTATTTATAGGCCAAATATCTACAAAAATAGATCTGATAGAAGATCTGAGGAAATAACTGCAATTAACCTAACTTCTCTTGCAAGTAGTGTAAAAAATATCTATCTAATGTTGCCTTGGGGGCAACTGCTTCAAAAATGAGGCTATGTGGAATCCTTTGGTAGCTTTGCTGTCCAATCTGCAATCATTGTGCCTTCAATCTCTTATCTGCACCTCTTAGTCGGTTCCACCGCTCTTAGGTGGCTGTGATTCTTATTAAATCTGATATGACTCGGCTTTAATGGCCTTTAACTCTATTCTGGTATTCATTGACTTTGTTTGGATGGTCGTTAATGCTCCTCTACTTTGATATTAAGTTCTCCACTGATATTCTATTAATTCCTTCGCTAATACACTTTAACGCGCCTTTGATACTCTTTTTCATTGAATCAGGACTCTCTTTCTCTGTTGATCCTCTTTAAACTGCTAAATCGCCCTTTTTATCTCTTTACGGCAAAAATAGCTGCTACAAACCATGCGCTAGACTGAGGCTTTCCATTTTGGCCATTTTTTCTTAGTGCTAATCGCGCATCAAAAACTGCCCCTGATTTTCATTTCGGGCTTCCTAAGCAGCGATTTCGTCTTTCATGCCTTTTTTCTTCAGTGGTGGGACCTAGTACAGTGGATGACGTCAGCGGGGTGACGTGGATGATGACGTCATCATGACATGGTGGCAGGGTGATGACGTCAGTGAGTGACATGGCACAGGTACAGCACAGTGGCAGATGACGTGGTGGCATCGTCATGCGGTGACATAGGCAAGCGGGGAGGGCGGTAAGTGGTTTGCGTCGGACTGCTTTTGGTACAGGAGTGGTATGTGTCAGTGGTGGCCCGATGCAATAGGAGGCCGACAGCTGTCCCGGTGTACGACGGTGAAACCATCGACGATCGGGTACTATCGTACCGCTACGAAGGGCACCCGATATTCATTAGGGTCGTCGGATCTGGGAGGGCCGATCCTACGGTGGACGGGAGGGCAAAGCGATCAGGGTTTAATAGAAACGCACGCCCAATAAACATTAATTATTCGTAACTGCGGGTGGTTAAAACCTTTGGTTTTGGGTTTAATTTTTTTATGGAACGAGACTATGGTTATTCATTAATCGGACATTAATAAAATCCAAATGCAATGTTCGTGGAGGGTGGTTTGAACATAGCTATTTATTTAACATGGTGTTAAATAAATCCTAAGGGAAATGAATGCAGAGGAGCTAACAATGGGTCCCAAATTGACCTAAGGTTTCCCAACTTCAGTACTTGGCTATAGTTGCCATGGGGAGGAATATTTAGTGTTTTTTTGGGGGTTTTTATATAGTTTCTTGTAGAATAGGGGTAGGGGAAATGATTTAGGGAGCTGGATAATAGGGTTACACATTAATATGAGGTCTTTGGAATGAAAAGGAGGGGATGCATGCTAAGTTTATAGAATGGAAACTTAAGCATAGGGAAATGAATGGATTGTGTAAAGATTAATTTTATACAAGAAATGTGGCTTCTTTTCACTAAGTCAACTCAGATATCAACTTGGTTTTTAACAAGGATGGAGTGAAAATGGTCTTTTTGGGCAGATCCCAAGGACCTTGAGGGGATGTTAGTGAATGATTTCTGAGGAAATGAAGGGGAAGTTAGAGATGCCTTGCTTGATCTAATCAAAATGAAAAAGTTCCTCAAAAACTGTGATCTGGATAATTATAACACTTGCAAACATGAAATGGATCACATAGCTTGATTTCTGCAACCACAAAACTACTTACCCAGCCTACTTTACCTAGCATTTTTTCTTCTTTTGGTTTGGGTGCACTTGAACTAGCAAACCCAGCTTTTCAAATTTTTTCTTTTTTATTGGCCTCCTATCTGCATCTATATTTATTTCATCCAGGGGCTCAGATTAGGCTGTTGAGCACCCTTGCTTCTCTACCTATCTAAGAACCTGCCAAGATTAAGCTGTTTGGACAGATAATGATTCTCTATATTCTACAATAGGAAATTGAAACCTAGGGAGACCAAGATTAAGATGTTTGGACCTCCCTTCAACTGAAAATTCTTCAAAAATGGAATAACTCATCAAAATTGGAATATAGCAGAGGCACTTAGACTAGCACACTCTCATGGACACTTCTTTGGCCTCAGTAACAAATATGGAACATTGTAGCATGCAAAGTATGACATATTTGGTATGTAGAAATGTCGATCATGAAAGATGAATACCTACTATGAGGAGGAGGCTAACAGTGTGAATACAGGAGTCGATGTTGAACACCACACAAAATATTTCAGTAGAAGGCCATTAATGTAAACCTGTCGCTGGAAGTGAGAAACTTACCATTGAAGCATGCAAGATTCAAAGTACTGAAAGGGTTGTTCCTAGGTCAACTTCTTGGATGATGAGCTAATGTCGACAAGAAGTGACCCGTCGTAGGAGGGCCTTAATGAATCCCACATCTATGACACAAAATGGAGCAAATGATTTTGTGGAGGTGAAAACGATCTGATGATACAAGGTTTAGGGTGGTGGTCATGAAAGAGTGAAGCATGAAGGTATTGCAATGGATAAGACATAAGCTAGGTTGGTGAATTCTCTGAGCGACATCTCTTGAACATATCGGTGACACTAAAATGGATTGGTAGCATTAACACCAAAAAAGGATGGTACGGAGGACCAATGGCGATATGACCGGTGAACGGAATAACCCAACCCGACTCAATCATGGTGACGGAGTGAAAGTGTCATGTTCAAGAGCCACCTGCTAACAATAAAGTTTCTTCAAGTTTTCTTCCCAATTTTTCCCCAGTCATTTCTAACCAGTACCTCTTTATTTTTTTCAAGCTTGAGGAGGATAACATATGCTTGTTCTATACTTTTCCCTTCGGGCAAACCCGTCGCTATGTTTTAACGAGCCTAGCAACAGTGAAACTCACTATTGTCTATATGGACAAGTTCTTCGCTATTGTTTTAACGAGTTTAACAACAAAGATAACTCAGTCCTTTTCAATTTTAGAGAGTCTGAAAAGAGACGAAAAGGAAACTCCAGTAATCCTTTTTCGTAATATAATCCCTTAGGTCCAAAAAAGTATAAAATAATACGAAAGGGATGACTTTTCGATAGCTTTAACGAGCCGAATAAGACAAGCACTCAATCTTTTTGTGTAATAATCCCTCAGGTCCAAAAAGATTAAAATCTAGAGGAGGGATGGCACTTCCAATCACTTTAACGAACTAGAGAGGCAAATTGTTCGGCAATCTTTTCATATTTTACGAGTCAGATGAAAAGAGCTTAAATTAGACTCGTTTTTTTTTTTGAGGAACAAGTGATATTTTCAAATAACTGCTGGTTCCAGGTAAGGTTTCAAACTTTTCAATCACAGCAGTGTAAATAAGGTGGCTAATAGAGTCACTAGTCATAGTTGTTCCTCAAAAGGGGTAAACAATCAAATGGAGGCATATGATCGGCTAAAAAATAGTGGAGGTGATGGTAAGAACACGACCAAGGTTCAAAAGCTAATAATTATGCAATCGCAATGGTTATTTACCGAAGGTGGGTTCATTTTTTAATGAGCTTAAACTCTGGTGGAACATATGCTCATTGTTAGGTCTATTTTTTAACGAGCTTGAACTTCGCGTAAAACTGCTCGTGATAATGGTTAGACATGTTCGATTCACCGTTAACACTATGTTCTCTTGACGGTCATACTACCTGTTCAATTGCTCCATCAAACTGATTAGAAATGAGAATACATGCTTGAAAAATGAGTTAAAAAGCTAATACTTTGCTCAAATTATGTGAAAAGTAACTTAAAAGTAGTTTTTACCCCTCATTTTACATTTCATTTGAATTTGGGATTGTTGGAGCTTTGGAGGTGCTTTTCCCCCTTGATTTTCATCAACTGATTCTAAGAGATTCTGTGGATGATTTTCAGCACCATCTGGACTAGGTAGGAGCTAAACCTGAGCTCTTCAATAACATTCTTTCCTTTTTTTATTCTAAGCATGTTTTCCTGTTTTTCTGGGCCTCTAGGGTTTGAACAATTTGTTCTCTCCCCATCGCACATAGTATACATTGAAAGATGCGATGCATACTAGGCTAGCCATTGGCCAGTCAGTATGCATCCCACCCAGTACACAGCTAGGGTGCGATGGGCGCAAGGAGGAAAGTTTTTGCACTGATTTTTCATGGAAATTTTGCCTGGTTTTTTCCAAATCAGGATCCTAATTCTTCTCTTGTTTGTTTTTTAGAGATTCATCGGAGCAAGATGGTCGTTACATGGTGTGAATGTGAGCATGAAGAATAGGACATGGTTTCTTTACATGATCCATGTACGGTAACTTCATTGCGGAACTGTGGCTTGCTCAAGTTCTTCCGCATATCTAGTATGAGGCAACAAATCAACTTGTTGCAATATTTCCTCAATGCATGGGATCTTACCAACCAAGTGTTCCAGATTAGAGGTAAATCCATCCCTTTGACTATTGAGGATATCTACTTTTTGACCGGTTTATCGAGGCATGGCACCCCTCTCTCATTATCAGGTTTTGCCCATGGGGGCGAATCCATGAGGGATTATATTCATCGATACTGTAGAGATGGATCTCAGCCGAGCAGGGATGGCAAGATCAGTATCTGAGATGTCACTGACAAGTCCTTGAGGACTATCTTATTCACCTTTGCTAGATTGGCTGGTAGTGCGGCTCTTCACTTAGCCAACAGGTCCTATATGCAGTATGCCTTGGAATGCCTTGAACCAAAGGTATTCAACTAGTGTGACGCAGTACTTCTAATGATAAAAGAACAGCTTACCAAGGTGAAGAACGGAATATCTAAGAACTTTGGTTATGTTTCTATTCTGACCGCTTTCGCCTTGGAGAAGATCCCATTGATGCAGCCATAGTACCTTTCACTCGGAGTGCCAGCGCCGACAGAACCACGGATGCAGATATGGGTCGATCTCATGGCCAGACATGCTGGTCAGTCGCAGATTTCATTATCTGATGCCTTCTTTGAGTGGTTCAACTGTCAGCAGATGGTTTATGCCAAGTATCCATATGCTGGGATGGATTTCCAGGGTGACCCAGATTTGGTGCTGTCGGCTGGCGAGCAGTGGGGTGTCATAGGTAAAAATCTTTGACCATGTCTCTATTCATTGCTTTTATAATGTTCTTGTACTTTTTTAAATGTTATCCATAGTAATAAAAACCCATGTGTTCATGTAGATATCGGACAAATGCGACCAGCAGTGCACCCGAGAGTAGCAGCTATCGTTCCAGCAGGAGATACTGTAGGGAGGGTTTTCCTTCGTGATCTGGACGTAGTAGAGACCCTTGCAGTATTACAGGATCAGATCAAGGGTCTCACCCTTGGTATTCAGGGTGTGAGGACCGATGAGTTACCTCTGAGATTACAGCGCCATACCACTGGTGTGCCGAGCCGATGGACTAGGCTCTTACATATGATTTCATAGGTGGTGACTTGTTATCACCAGCACCATTAGTCTAGTGTGCCTCCTTGACATATGACCGAGTTTGTCCTAGATACAAAACACTATGTAAAAAACTATAAACAGTTATATATATTTTTGATTTTTGGAGCTTTATTTTGGTTAAGTTATATGATCCTGATGCAAATGTTGATGAAATGCTTTTCTTTTATAAAAGTTGTAAATGTCTATCTAACACATAATTTTCTAATGAATCAGTTAATTGTTTAAGTTTCTGGAAATGTGTTGATATTGAATAGAATCAAACTGCCTTTCCAAAATCCTAACCCTTAGGAACATACGATAGATAGCTGGATTCCAAACATAATAGATACGGTAAGTTGTAGAATGACAAGTTGTGAGTCTAGCCAGATGACAAGTCGGCGTATTCCATATGCTATGGAATCAGAGAGGAGCTCTATCAATGTGCCATATTCATTGATGTTGTTCATTGACCGACCAATACATACCCCTCTAAAACTCACTAACTCGTCGCTTGGATCAAAGATGGCCTAGGCTGCAGAAGATAGGTTCTGCGTACTACGACTAGCTCCATCAGCATATCCAACAAATGATTCCAATAGGTTCGACATCTGCAACAAATGAAAAAGTGGATTACCTAACCAAAATGATCACTCTTGATGAAAGCAAAAATGTAACAAAAGCATATGAAGAGATTACTATGCTTAGCCAAGCATAGTAACACTTAAGGTACAACCCATTTTGGGGTTTCGACAGTGGAATCCCATCATAATCTACTAGCTCATAGGCTCCTTTTGCTAATACATGCTTAACAATATAGGGACCCATCCATAAAGACCGCAACTTGCCTGCTGCCAATTTATCGGTTTCCTGATCGTAAAGTAAGACCAGGTCACCTTCTGAGAAGACACGGGATTTGACATTCTTGTCAAACTGCGCCTTGACTCATTTCTTACGTGCTTTGTTAGCCAAGGCGGCATCACGATGGGTTTCATCCAGTTGGATTAATTCCAAAAAACAAGTCTCTTCCTCTAAAGTTCCGAAGAGAAGGTTGACTGCGAGCTTGAGAGATGAAATTTCGTACTGAACTGGTAAGACCGCTTCTTGGCCATACATCAGCTGAAAGGGTGTAAATCCAGTCACATTTATCAACGATGTCTAGTATGCCCACAAGGCTGAGTACAGGATTAGGTGCCAACTCCGTTTATGGACTCCAATCATCCTTTGCAGCATGTGCTTCAGGACTTTGTTGATCGCCTCAACTTGTTCGTTAGTTTGCGGATAATACGGAGTAGAGCTGTTGTGGGACAGTCCTAATTTGGAATCCAATTCAACCATCATGTGATTGTGGAAATGTGATCCATGATCTGTGAGTATAGCTTGTGGAATACTGAATCTGGAGACTACATGATTGAAAAAGAAAAGAGCAGTTGTTTCACCGATGTTGTTTAATGTAGGCATCACCTCTGCCCATTTCGTAAAATAATCAACTGCGACTATGATATACCCATGCCCCCTGGCCGAGGTGGGGTTACATGTCATGAAATCTATGCCCCATTTGGTGAATGGCCCAACAACAACTACTGGATGCTGATGTGTGGGTGGTATTCAGGTTTTGTAGTCGAATATTTGACAAGCATGGCAACTTCTGACTGCAGTTATGCAATTTTTGAACATTGTTGGCTAGAAGTAAACTGCATGTAAAATATTTTGTGTCGTAGCGTAACCAGATTGATTCCCCCCACATGGGGCCTGAATGACAATCATTCAGGACTTTTTCGGCCTCCTCATGGGTGAGGCACCTTCGCAGAATTGTTTTGATACCACGACGGTAAAGTGTATCACCGACGATCATGTAGTCTTTTGCTTGGTATCGAGTATGTCAATGTTCTGAGCGAGAGGTATTAGGCCTGTATGTTTGGGTTTGGAGATAGACGATTATACCTCCATACCATGGATCACTTGACGATATCAAAAACAAAGATTCATCCACGATTCTGCTTTGGATGTTGAATCATTGGACGACAATGGGAAGTCGCATAGTAACTTCGCGAAAACTAGAGATTTCATTGATTTGGATTTTACGAATTCCAAATCAAACTCTTGCAAAATAGCTATCCATTTCAAATATTTTCCCCCAAGCAACTGTCACGACAAGATGTAAGTCATAGGGTTGAAATCTGACAAAATGGTAGTTCTGCGAAAGAGGATATAGTGTCGAAATCTCTGTACTTCTTGAATAGCAGAAAGAGCCAGCTTTTCAACATAGGAGTACTTGCTTTTTGTATCATTTAAGTTTCGACTTAAATAATAGACATGATGTTTGATTCCATTGTCTTCTTGAACTAAAACCATTGCGATGGTCGTATCTGCCGCAGCGAGATACAGGTTAAACTCTTTTTGATAGTCAGGAGCGTACATTAATGATGATTTTATTATGGATTCCTTTAGAGCATCAAAGGAAGCTTGCGTGACCTGATCCCAATTGAAGGGCACTTATTTTTTCAAAATACACGTATAACCTTTAGCAAGTTCAGCGTAATTTGGAATGAACCTCCTCAGAAACTTTGCTTTCCCTTGGAGTTTCTGAATCTGAAGCAAATTTGAAGGTGGAGGCATATCGATGATCACCTAAACCTTACATGGGTCGAGACGAATCTCGTCCTTTGAAACCACAAAGCCAAGTAAATGACTAGAACTTACACAAAGCACACATTTGTATGGATTGAGTCGTATCTTGTATTGTCGACAACGTAGAGATATAGCTCTCAAGTGTTGCAGATGATTAGTCCACTTTCTCGAATGAGCTGGAAGATCATCGAGATATGGTTGAACGATGTTCTTGATGTCATGGAAGGCGTAATTCATAGCCCTCTGAAAAGTTTTCCCTACGTTCTTTAAACCAAAAGGTAGTTTGCGGTACACGAATGTGCCCCACGGACAAATAAATGTAGTCTTTGACTGGTCCTGTGGGCGGATATTTATTTGATTATACCCAAAAAGTCCATCCATAAATGAAAATATTTCGCATCCGACGCATTCATCAATTATCTGGTCGATGAAGGGTGTAGGGTAGTTGTCGTTTCGACAAGCTTTATTTACATCCCTGTAATCGACACACACTCTAATCCTTCCTTGCTTTTTCATCACAGGAACAATGTTCGATACCCAATCAGTTAGAGGAACCAGGTAAATGAAACCAGCATGTAGAATTTTATCAACTTCCACCTTGGTGGCAGCAGATTTCTTCGGGTGCACCTGCCGAAGTCGTTGTCGTACCGGTTTGACATTTGGATACATCTTAATTTCGTGTTCAACTATGCTCAAGTCAATGCCTGGCATTTCTTCATATGACCATGCAAAGACATCTCTGAACTCGTGAAAGAGAGTGTAATATACTTCCAGTTCTAAAGAAGAACAAGATTTGCTAACATGAATATTCTCTACAACATCTGGTTTGGTTGAGATATTTATGGCGATAGTTTCTTCAATATTGGACAGATTTCGCTCAGAATCCAACATATTTACAGTATTTGATAGAAAATCAAAAACTGAGGGATGATTAAGGTCATTGGAACAATCTTCGTTGTAATCCCGAAGATGGGAACGATGGTGGTAATCTTCCCATGGTGCCTCTTCTATCATCATTTACTGAACAATTCCTTCGTTTATAGAATGTACATGCAACCAAGGATCTGAAGAGGTACCATATTCCTTAGATCTATCTATGCAAACACTTGACGAGCGTTGATTTGGGTTTGCCACCTAGGCCGAGAACATTTATTGATACAATATTTCTATTGGGCTTGGAGGCAATACCTGGTGATGATCCATGCTCACATCATGTTTTCAAATCCTCTGAATAGAAGATACCATATTGCAGGTTCCCACTGTCTCCACTTCTGCCAAATTGTTTGGAGGCAGTAGGGCAAAAGTACCCATCAATGTAAGGTATTTCAGGAGGTCTACTCCAATATTTTGAAGCAATTGAGAGCTTCCATGGATCATTGGGATGCTTCCCGTAACTTGTGAACTGTTGGGGAGGAAGGTTTGTTGATCAACGATTGTGATTCCTCCTTGAAAAGGAAATGCAATCTTTCTAAAATATGTTGTCATAACAGCAGCCATAGCATAAATCTAGGGCCTTCCCAGTAGGATGTTGTAATCGAGGTTTCCATCAATAACTTCAACATCAATTTCTACTGTTTTGCCCCCCATTTCAACTTAAAAGTTACTTAAAATCCCGTACGGGGTGTATGTTCATCCATCAAATGCTTTTAATGTCGTTGATGATGTTGACAAGGGCGGTGATCCTAAAGTTTTCTAGCAACTCATTGACATAATGCACGTAGATGCCCCCTCATCAATAATTGTTCGATGAACAGTTTTGCTAAGGGCTTTCACTTGAATGAGGAAAGTGAGTTGAGATGGTAACTTAGGTTCATATCCTTTATGATTACAGGCCATGAGATTGGAATCTGCTAGGTCAATCCCACCTATTGCTGATAATAAAGCCTTCTTTTGGGAGGGCAATTTTGCAGTACTTCAAGTGTCAACATAGCGGATGGCAATTGGGCCAGGTCCTCTACTATATTATAATTTTGTGCTGCTCTGGCATGAGGATTAAATGTCAATTTATGTACTACTCCCTTTGGCGGCTTTATCATTAGCTCAAGAATGATGGGTGGCACAACTTCGGTCGAATTTGTTGTCGAACTACTAGGTTGATCAGTGGCCTTGTTTTCGACTGATGTGGATTCCCATAATCTTTATTCCTTGTCAATATCAAAGCATCATTTTGTTGTTTCAAAATGGACAACATAAGCACTTAGGATGGGGAAGCATTGTCGCTAGCAACTAGATTGGTTTCTGGGTTTGGAAATGGATCAGTCCATACCACTAATGTTTTTTAGTTCTTGAATAATTTCTTAATCTCAGCTTTATGTGGACAATCTTTTGTCCAATGATCCTCATCAAATATAAAGCATGGATGACTGGGTTTCTCTTGCCCAGAAGGGTTTTCAGAAGATTTTTCAGGAGACAAATCATCCTGCTTCTTCTTTTTCCCTTTCTTTTTCTTCTTGCCCCCTGGTTGCTTCGGTTCTTTGCCTTTGTTAGTCGACACGGCATTAACCTTCGAGGCAAGAAGTTCTTCATTTTAATTTTGACCAGAAACTATACGAGCTTTCTTAGATGTAGCCTTTGCGGTTTTCGTGTTGGTTGTACCTATCATGCCATTGCCAACATGAGAGTCTTTGTTTGATTTAGGAGGAGGAACAGAAAACTCTAGTCTAGGAGCATCAGGGATTTTGTCATAGAGCATGCCAGACTGAGTATAGATCAAGTCTAGATATTGCGCACGAGCAATGCCTTGCCCTTCAGTGAAAACCCCCCCTTTAGCCACATCTTCTGTAATAGAAGGTAACAGTGACTTAATAAACCATTCAAATAGCAGCTGATCAGGAACATATGTTTTTACCATTCGACGATGACGTTGTCACTCATGAATATGATTAGATATATGAGTGGTTGTTGTATGCTTGAAATTGGTAAGAAGCTCTGTTCCTGTTTCGTACCTTATGGGTAACTGAAAATGGGTTAAAAAGGTGGTGGAAAGGGCACTGAAGTTATCGAACGAAACTCTAGGCAATTCGATTTACCATTTTGCTACCAGACCAGTTAACGTTCGTTGAAAAAGGCGAAGCCTAATCGAATCATCATTGAGAGTGTTGGACAAACACCACAGATGAAAGGTCATCACATGATTCGACGGATCTTCACCCGGATTTCCATTTAATTTAGGAATATCTGACAGAAGTTTATGAGGAATCACCGGCCACCAAGGGGCGTAAGCAATTGGATCATTTGTTAGCCGATTAAGATCTAATAATTCTAAAGTTGCAACGAAAGGAAACAGTTGATTTAGGTTTGGCGAAGCATACCCAGGATAGGATGGGATCGCCTGAGCAGTGGGTCTTTGCATACCAGCACAATGTATTTGATGCTGATAACTTTGATAAGGTTGATGGGTATAACCATTTTGATATGATTGATGGTGACTGCTTTGAATATACGAGTGCCCATTGCCTGCAAAGCTTTGTTGCTCAGGTCCTTAGTAAGCTTGCTAGAATTGTGGTTGTTGATATTGCACCAGCCATGGCTGTGAGACCATTCACTGTTGCCCAATACTTGATGTTTGACGAAGATGACAAGTTATAGTACTCGTTTGAGCGTGGGTTGCTTCAGTGAAAGATCCACTAATCGACAGTTGTGATTGAGTCAAGGAGACAAGAGGTTGTTGTATTAGGACCTAAGAGACTGGAGGTTGATATACAATAGGCAGCGCTTGTACTTGCGACACTGTCACAATAGCCGATGCAGTGGGAATATTCGACACAGGTTGATTTGGTTGTATAGAATATACAAATCTTGGTTGTTGAGGAAGTATTGGTACCCAACCACTGGATGTGATTCCAGCCTGACCCAAATTTTGTTGTGAACTCTCATATGGTTGTTCTCCTGTAGGGAACAATAAAAAGGCATACTACCCTCCATATGGCTGCAATCGAGTGTTCAAAGGGAAAATTGGCCTTTAGAGATTGGAATACCCAAATTGATACTATTGCGAAGGATCAATTTGTTGAGACTCAACATAAGAGATTCCAGATAAGGTTCCAGACAAACAAATAGGAACAGACCATACTGTCAAAACAATCCCTAAGTGGACTCCATTTAGTGGTTGAGAACTAGTTGGGACAGATGGTATACTAGCAAACATTGTTGGAGTAGCAGGAGGAGGTTCTGTTGCTGTTGTGTCAGATGACACAGTCCTAGATGTCGATGGTTGTTCAGACATACCAAGTCCATCTAAAATATTTCCTACGATTCTACAGGAACTTGTGATGAAGGATGACTAACTTCTGTCGTAAAAGGATATAGGTGGATCCCAATTCCAAAATGCAATGGAGTACTGGATGGAAGATCCTCCATAATCTCTTCTATAGCAATCAATCCACATGGAAGAGATAGACCGTTAGGTCCATAAAATATTTCTGGTGCCAAAGAAGGTGTAGACTCTACAACGACAGATGTTGGAGGGGTGACAGCTTCTGAATCAACCCTAGATGGAGTTGGTTCAGGAATAGAAGTGTTTACTGTTACACTAGGATCAGTTCTAGTGTCCTCTTGTCACTGTGGAACTTCTTCTGTAGAGGTAGGAATACCAGAAATAGTTGGAGTAACTGGAGTCTCTTAGGATGCTGAAACACAAGTTTCAAACAAACCAAGAGACTTTGACCCAGTTAAATGAGTTCGCTTGGCCTAGAATGGTTTCATTTCTGAAGTCAAAGATGGTTGACTCGTTAGTCTCCGCGAACGACGGGGTTTTGATTGACTTTCTTCCACGATTGTGGATTACTTGATCAACTCAAAATAAAAAGGGAAAATGTTATTCTGAATTAAATGAATTTTATGTCGCTTTGACACAACTTGCTTTTTCAATTTTTAAGAGTCGAGAAAAAGTTAAACATGACTCTAGTCGCCTTTGATTTTTAATGAGCCTGAAGTGACAAGTGCTTAGATGGACCTTTTCTTTTAAGGATTCTGAAAAGGAATGAAAGTGACTACTTTGGAAATATAGACAGAGGGATTACCAAACCAATCGCAAAACTGCAGAATACTTTTTACGGTACAGTAGTCAATCTTCCGAATGTTGTGTTCAATGCATTTTGATTGATAGGGCAGCAGACATGGCTTCCTAAGGATAAAGGATATAGCCTATTGTGGTCTCCCAACATATACTTGACGGTACGTGGGAGAACAAGTTTGTACTAGCACTTTTTGTCTCAAAGAGGATGAATCACCCAACCTACGATGAAAGTGATAGTTAGCAAGCTTTACGACATCGGAATACATCTCTAGCCTAGACTTCTAAATGTTGTGCGTTAGGTTCCAAAGCGTTTTTATGTTCATTGAAATTTATTTTACAGTTGATCTTTCTTAAGAAGTTTGTCTTTAAGGTTCATCGCATGATGTAGATATACAATTCCTAAATATGCAATCTAAGATGATCAACAGTCGTTTACTTTCTTTTTGCAATGAAAATCCTAGCTACTAAGGAAAGAGAAGTAAAATCCTTTCAACATAGAGCAGAGAGCACACACTAGATGCACTTTTCCCAAATCAATATCAACAAGCAGTCTAATTGAAAATTCACATGCATGTATTTGTTTTTCGCTTTCTTAATGTGTGAATGACAAAAAAGAATGCTAAGTACAGATCTAAACTATTCTTCTTTCAAAGCAACAGTACTAACAATTTTCTTTTCAAAAAACGAAAGGAAGACTAAGACGACACTTTGCGATTTCAAATTCAAAAATTGCTTTCGACACTTGAAATACTATTAATTCAAATCAAATACAATGGCAAAAGTGTAATCGACTATCAAAAAGAGGAAGACTCTTTTCTTTGACTGAAAACAACACTTGCGACACTTTCAAATCAAAAGACGACAGTTTGATTAAGCTACTATTTGCAAAGGAGAACTGTAAATGACGAAATATACATAAAACCATTCACAGTTCTTTATCAACGGAGGTTGAATAATGCAAAGGAAGGGAGCTTCAACAGTGATATACTGATCACAAACAACAAAACTAGTAAATAAAGCTGAAGACAATGAAGAAAAAACCAAAATTTGGAGGCAGAAACAGTCTTATCTGATCATCGCACCTATAACACAAGGAAACAGGGATGCATCTCACCTACAGCACATGGGAGGTGCAATGCATCCAGACTGCTAATGAGAGACAGTGCAATGGTCCAAGAATGAGACTGAGATTGGTTTTTTCTCACAATTTGTAGCTAAGTTTAGGGGTTTAGGTTGAGCTAATGATAGGTAGTAAACACAGAGTACAGGGGCTGATCTAATGAGGTTACTTGAGCTACCAGTAGGGCACTTAGGATGTTTGCAAGTCAATTGTTCAACTTATAAACAAAACTTGGAGATGGACTAAAGCAGCATTGATCTACTTTTCACTTGCATAGCAAATGCAGTTCGAAGGCTAGCTAGCTTAACTTCAGGCTCCGTTTGTAGTTTATAAAGCAAACAAATATAGACAAGCAAACAAGCTATTCGCTCCTTAGTGGAGTTGCCATTTTGTTATCAGGAAATCTAGTGTCCATGTAGAGCTGCTAGTCCCACTAAGACAGGTAGCTATCTTAGAAACAAACAAACTAAAGTTACTTTCGTTTTCCTTTATGAGAAGTAGATAGGAGAAGATCAAAGAATACCAACCTCAATCTTTCGCTTGGTTCCTTGCTTGTTTCCTCCCTCCTTTGATAGAGCTTCATCACTCTTTCCTTACTTGTCCCGCTTCAAAGAACACCTATAGACTCAAAGCAGCATAATACCATCAAAGCATAGAGATCTATAACCATAAACAATATAGGATCAGATGTATATTAACCATACAAATGCATATATGAATACAAGATTCAAAGATATACAAGAATATGGAGGAAAACTCAAATATATTTATTGATAGAAGTAGTAGAACAGAGGATTGCAACCCATTGGTCTGACCTAGCACCATCCTCCCAGCATGAAAGCCCTCTTCACCTCATGAAAAGATTAGATCACCCAACAATACAATTTTGCACAGAGAAACCAACAACACTTCCTTACAAAAGACAAAGTTCTAGCCTCTGGATCTCTAGGATGAGGGATCCATATATAGATATTTGCAAGTGGGTGAGTCAGCTTCTGGGATTTTGATTAGTTTCATCTCTCTGATAGTTCTTGGTTCCACTTGGAGATTTCATGATCTCTTACTCATCCCTGGGTGAATTTAGAGAGGCAAGTGTCAAATGGGTAGTTTCTAGAAGATTCTTTGGGTTTCCACCTAGCCAACTGCCTCTGCCATTTGTCTGCTCTCACTCATCGCACCCTACAGAAGGGCTTTTCAGTATGCATCGCACTTTTTGCATGTGGAAGGTGAGATGCATCACACCCTTAACACTGAGTAGTCTGTATGGTCTAGTCTTGATGAGTTCTAAGTAGTTTTTCATGGAGAACTTCTGGGAGATGATGTAATTAGCTGACCTTGTTCCTTTAGGGTATGAAACAACACTTTTAGGGACTTAGAAGCCCTTGGTTTATGGACATATATGATTTGGGTTGCAGTGCCCAAATATTTCTATAACACTATGGATGGAAATTTCTTTCCTTTTCTAAGTCCTAATCTCCAATTTCCCATGTTTGTTGTGAATCCTTGTGTAATTTTCACACTCGTATATTTTTCTATGAATGAATGTTTGTTGTTTTTTTTCTACATTTGAATTCAGAGACTAATTTTTTTATTTTATTTAGGGGTTGAAATTAGAGGCTCGATTGAGCCCTTGAGCATTAGAATTGTTTATAAATAGCATTAATAGAAGTTGGTAGGAAATTAGTGGTGTTCAACCTTTTAATGGCTCGATCGAGCCGCTTGTTAACCACCTATACAGATCGATCAAGGGTTTCTTTAAAACTTGATCAGGTAATTTGAATTTTGAATTTAAGTGTTTGATGAAGCGTTTGAAGTGCTCAATCGAGCTTCAGAGGTCCTAAAAATCAGAGCTTCATCATCTCTTCTGTAGATTTCTCTATAACCCCATTTTGTACCCTAGTAGATTTAGGGCAGAATTTGTTCTTAAGTGGAGGAGTTGATCAAGATCGATCCGTGAAAGAATACTCTATCCAATGGCATATGAATTTGATACTTTTGAATTCATATGATATTTTTCATATAATTTCATTTAAACATAATGCTTCAAATTTTTTTAAATAGATTCAAAGGGGTTGAATAAAAATTCAATAACATAAAATATACACGATGAAAAAAATTCAAAAAATACCACTATCTTCGTTTACGAGTCCTCTTCAAAAGGGTACTCTTGTTTTTTCAACTCATTTAAAGAGTTGAAAAAAATCTTACATGAATACATGTGTCTCCAAAATGAAATTTAAATATTACTTCCCCAACTTTGAAAAATAATAAAAAATATAATTTTGCATAAACAAAAAAAAAAAAATAATGCAAAAAACTTAGCTCTCTCCATGTATGTATGTATGTATGTATATATATGTATGTAGGTATATACATATACATATACATATACATATAACATATAATAAATATATATATATATAATATATATATATAATATATAATATATATATTATATAATATATATATATATAATATATATATCTAATATCTATATCTATATATATTATATATATATATATATATATATATATATAATATATATATATATATATATAATATATATATATATATAATATATATATATAGATTAAAAATTATAGATTTTAGACTAAGTTATGCTACATAAACACATGCATACCTCTTAATATGTGCAAAAATTTGCAATGAAAAATATTGCATTTAATGGAAAATTGAGAGATTATACGACACTAAATTGTTTTGAAAAAAATATCATTATGACACAACATAATTTGTAGGAATTTACAAGGGTAAGTTCATCAGACAGAACACCAAAGGACACTGCTCACAAACAGATCACAGATCAATACACCAGTATTATTGACGTGGTTAAAACCCTCAAAGAGGGAAATAGTCCATGACCTGAGCCGACACAGCCACTTCAGGCAATTTATTAATAAAAGAATAAAAATTTACATAATCTTCTCTCATGAATGGTTACCCTACAAATGACCCTCCATGCTCTTTAAATAGAGATCATGGACTAATCGGGTGTTAAGCCATAGATCAAGTTTTGGTAATACTGAGGAGAGAATGAATCGTCAGATCACTACATATCATGACCATCAGATTGTAAGTTACAAAATAACATAGTAAAGAAACACACTTTACCTAACTCTACACTAGACCAAGTTATACTTAACTATTTCCTATGTGTCGGAATATCCTAACATCCCCCCTTAAGAACAACTTGGGATAGGATTGAAGGATGTAAAAATATGGCACAATAGGAGAAGGAAGGAGGCATTAGAGCCTATCCCCCCTTAGTGACAAGTTCCTGAACTCCAACCATAAATCAAATTTTAGTAAACTTCGCCTCTGTGAGAGCCTTTGTAAAGATGTCTGCAACTTGATCATCTGTTGAATAATATTGCACTTCAAGAACATGGTAATGAATGAGCTTTTTGATGACGTGCATGTGCAGTTCAATGTGTTTTTTTCACTGATGTTGGACTGGATATTTGCATAGTTGAATCACACTTTTATTATCACACCAAAGTGTAGTTGGATGCTGCTGCTGAAAGCCAAACTCTGACAGGATCTGACGAAGCCACGGGGCTTCCTTACTAGCTTCTATGGCACCACGATACTCTGCTTCTGCTAAAGAAAGAGAAATGGCACTTTGTTTCTTGCAATTCCATGTAATAGGTCTTGAACTAAGAGTGAACACATAACCTGCAATATACTTCTGATCATCAGGGTCACCAGCCCAATCGGAATCAATGAAACCAACCAATAGAGGAGATGCTTCTACACTATAATGAATCCCAAACTGAGCTGTACCTCAAACATAATGAAGTATTCTTTTAGCTTCTTTCTAGTGACTTTCATGTGGGTTTTGCATCAACCAAGCAATAAGTCCAATAGCAAAGGAAAGGTCAGGATGAGTATGGGATAGATACAAAAGTTTTCCTACAAGTTGGCAGTATAAGGTAGCATCAACTTTAGGGGAAGTACAAGTGACTGAAAGTTTGGCTCCAAACTGAAAGGGAGAAGGGGTTGGCTTACAGTCTTCCATGTGAAAATGGCATAGAATATCATAGGCATACTTGGACTGGGAAAGGGAAATACCTTCCTTGGATTACAAGACTTGAAGACCAAGAAAATAATGCAAGTGTCCTAAGTATTTCCATTCAAACTTCTTTTTAAGGCTAGACTTCACATGGTTTATAAGGTTGGGATCACTACCAGTAAGGATAAGATCATCAACATAAATCAGAAGAATGATAAGGGACTTTCCCACTTTCTTGGTGTAGACAGTATTGTCAGAATGACACCTAGAAAAGTCAGTTTCTAAAAGAAAGCTATCCATTTGGCATACCAAGCCTGAGGAGCTTGTTTGAGATAATAAAGGGATTTCTTAAGCTGATATACAAGGCTGGAGTCTATTTGTATAAATCTAGTAGGTTGTTCAATATAGATTTCTTCATGAAAGTACCCATGTAACAAGGTAGATTTAACATCCATCTGATGGACTTCCCATTTGAAAGAGGTAGCAAGGGAAAGAACAAGGAGGATAGAGCTCATTTTGGCAACAGGGGAGAAGGTTTCAGTATAGTCAATGCCTTCAACTTTTGAAAAACCCTTAGCAACAAGACGAGCTTTATGTTTATCAACTTTTCCATCTGGTCCATACTTGGTTTCATAAACCCATTTGCATCTAACAAGTTTTCGTCCTTTTGGAAGAGGAACAAGATCCCATGTATCATTTTCCAAAAATGAATGGTATTATTCATTCATAGTTGCGTCCCAATCTGGATGGCCTAAATCTTTTGCAAAGGCGTCAGGATCATAATTCGTTGAAGCTTGAGCCAATAAAGAAGAGGCTCTATTGAACTGAGAACGTGTACATCATTGATCTGTAGGATCACCGGTAAGAGAACCTGTTGCATCCCAAGTAGCATGGACCCATTTTGGAAGCTGAGTAGCTGAAGGAGGATCCTGAGAAGATGGGGGAGGATTTTCATCCTCGTTGTCATCATATGAAGAAGAAATATTTTCAGAAGTAGAAGGGATACAGAGAGGTGGCACATCCATCAAACTAGGCTCGTAGGCTGATATATTTTCAGCAAACTTTACATCTCTTCTAATGATAACATTTTTGGACTTAAGTGGAATAAGTTTATATCCTTTGACATCTTCATAATATCCAACAAAAATACATTTTTCACTCTAGGTTCTAAAGCTTTATGTTTCTCATCTGGAATATGGGCCCATGCTTCACTTCCAAAAACATGAAAGTGACTTACATCTAGTTTAATTGAGCTCCATGCTTCTTCTAGAGTGATATTGTTTAAAACCTTAGTAGGAGTGTGATTTATTATGCAATTTACACATTAATTTCTTGTGCCCAAAAATTAAGACTAAGTCCTTTAGATTGAAGCATACAATTATCCATTTCCTTTAAGGTGTGATTCTTCCTTTCAGCTACACCATTTTGTTGTGGAGTAAATATGGAACAGTATGTTGCATTTGAATTCCATTCTCAGTGAAAATGTTGATGAATTTGTTGTTAACATATTATCCGCCATTACCAGATCTTAGCTTAAGAATTTGATGTCCATATTGTTTTTCAACAAAGGCCTTAAAGGCTAAGAACATGTTAAATACTTCACTCTTGACTTTTAAGAAGTATACCCAAGTGCGTATGGAGAAATCATCAATGAAAGCTAAGAAATACTTGTAGCCAGAGAATGAAACAACTGGAAGTGGACCACATAAGTCACTATGCACAAGCTGTAAAGGGGCTTAGGCATGCCAAGAGGCACGTTTTTCAAAACTATCCCGATGATGTTTTTTGAGTACACATTGGGAACAAACACCATCTCTGCAAGATACCATTGGAAGACCTATCACCATATTTTCTTTACATAGATTATGAAGGAAGTGATAGTTTAAGTGACGAAATCGCTCATGCCAAAGTTTGCTCACTTCATCAATATGAGCAACAAATACTGAGGGAAGATTTGATGACCCAAAGTTGTTAAACTTATACAAACTTGTGGAATCATCAACAATGCCAATAGCTAAAATCTGTCTAGGATCTCTTAGGTCCTTAATTACAACATCATGAGGTGAAAATTCAACAATTTTACCTTCACTTGAATGAGTTATCTGATATACAGATAAAAGGTTGTAGGATAAGGTGGGAACACATAATACATCATTAAATTGACCATTGTCTAGATGAACAGTTCCAGTCCCTAAAACACTAAGAGATATATCATCACCAACATATATATTTTTGGTGTTAAAATCATTTAAAGAAGAAAACATAGCTTTGTTTTTGGCCATGTGATAAGAAGCTCCAGAATCAATGAGCCACTCATGAGAATGATAAGAAGAAGATACATTTAGTGCATAACCAGACCAAGATGCTTGACAACCACATGCAGAAAGTGCTATTCCTGATGATCAAGTTGAAGTTGAAGAGTGCTCCAAATGGATGTTATGCTTCTTCATTGCTACTTCCAAGGCTTCCATCTTCTTAAAGCATTTGGATTCTAAGTGGCCTTCTCGATTACAAAAGTGGAAATGTCTATCAGTCTTCTTCCCTTTGTTTTTATTTTCCTTATCATTTTGTTGAAATGATTTTTCATTTTGAGACGGAAATTTCTTAGGACCCTTGTTTGGTTTAGGACCATTCTTTTTAGGATATTGTTTCTTAGGATTCTTTGAATTTGATTGTTATTGGGTGGCTAAGGCTTTCTTAGAAGAGTTTCCAATATTGAGAAGACCAAGATATAAGACATTTTCTTGTTATCTTATTAATGAATCACAAAAGGCATCAAAAGAGGGGGACGTGTAGTCTTGTCCTTGAGAAATAAAGGCTTCTCTAGTAGAATGGAAGGTGGAAACAAAAACAAAGTAGGTTGGTCCCAACTTAGTAAGAATGGAATAGATAAGGTTACCATCTTCTTTCTTAACCTTAACACCTTCCAAGAGAAGTATAAGGGTCTTGAACTTGGACAAAAAATCTTCAATAGAAGAAAAATTATTGGGGTCCAATGTAAGCAACTCATTTTTGAGTTGATGGGCTCTAATTTCATTTTTAATTCCAAAAAATTTAGTGAGCTATTTCACTGCTTCATTAGGAGTATCAAGTTCTGTGATATGGAATCTAAGGTCTAGAGAAATAGACATCCCTATCAACCCACATGCTTGATCTTGCCTATTTTCCCATTTCGCTGCTTTATCTTCATCCTGAGGTTTGGTTTCTTGGCCTGAGGTTATTCTGTAAAGACCTTTACTTCTAAGTAAATCCACAATGTAGGACCACCATTGGAAGAAGTTGGTGCTATCAAGAATAACTTGGCATGGACTTTCCATTTTAATAGAAACTGAAGCTGTAGATGCTGAAACTAAGTGTTTAAATGGAAAAATCTTGAAAAATTAGGTTGATTAAAAAAAATGGCTCTGAAAACTGCTTCCGGATGAAGAATTTATGGCTTTTTGAAAAAAAGTTGTTGAAGATGCTGACGAAGTGCGTCAATGTGCGAAAATGAATGCTAATGTTATATTTAAAAAAAATCCCACGCCCCGCTTTCCAAACTTAATCTAGTTAGCTCACTTTAAAAAATATTTTATGTGACTCACTTTTATAAATAAGTGAAAGTCACTTTTACAATGGTACTTTATGAGCTACCCACTAAATTGTAAAATAAAAGATAAAGAGACTTTAGAATTATAAGTGACTCACTTTTTATAATGGGTGAGAACACTTTTACATAAAGTAACTTTAAAACATAAGTTACATGTGATTTTTGAAAAAGTAACTCAACAAAAAAAAAGACTTGAACTCAAGACCTCATTCTCATAAAGTAATTTTGGACCAAGTGAGCTAGTTTAAAAGGTTAGTAATTTTTGGAAAAGAGGAGGGGGTTTTTTTTTTGTCACTGAATCTTTGGGGGGTGTGCTTATTTGAAAAAGATATTCTTTGCCTTAAAAACAAAAATGAAAAAACCCAACACGGACATACAAAAAAAAAAACCTTACGGTTTGAAGTTAACTTTAGCCGGAAACTAAATATTTTCCTCAATGTTTCTGATTTTCTGATATCGCACTAAGGTGCGGTGGAAAAGAACATACGCATGACAAAAATCCTTCCTTTCTATTTCTGATTTTCCCAGATCACACAGAGTCACGAGGCAAAGAGCATACACAGAAATGAAAGGTTTAGATCCAGTAATAAAAAACAGAGAGCTAAATAAACCAAAATAAACAGAGAGCTGAATAGCTATAACTACAAATAAAGACTGTATACCTCCAGATCTTAAAAATGATGTAGCTAGGGCTATCGGAAACCTTTTTGCATGAAACGAAAGGGGTTCCTCACTGGAACAAATGCTTCTAACACAATAGAGTAGTCCTCTCAACCCGAAAGCAGTCAAAAACAGAAGATCTAGGAAACGACATTCAGATGCAGTTGTACTAGCTTTAGATTTGGATCACGAATGGATGCATCCCTCAAATAGCTCTGATACCATGTAGAAATTTACAGGGTAAGTTCCTCAGATAGACCACTAAAGGACACCGCTCACAAATAGATCACAAATCAATACACCAGTATTCTTGACGTGGTTAAAACCCTCAAAGAGGGAAACAGTCCACAACTTGAGCCAACACAGCCACTTCAGGCAATTTATTAATAAAACAATGAAAATTTGCATAAGCTTCTCTCATGAATGGTTACCCTACAAATGACCCTCCACTATCTTTAAATAGAGATCATGGACCAATCGGGTGTTAAGCCACGGATCAAGTGTCGGAAATACCGAGGAGAGAATGAACTGTCAGATCGCTAATCGTGACCATCAGATTGTAAGTTACAAAACTACATAGTAAAGAAATATACTTTACCTAACTCTACACTAGACCAAGTTATACTTAACTATTTCCTATGTGTCGGAATATCCTAACATAATTCTCCAAACATTGTATTTTTACTCCGAATCAAATTCACAATGCTTATATGTACTTTAAGGGTTGCAATTCTATAAAAGAGGAAAAACTTGAAATTTCATTGCCACATTTGGCCCAAAAGTGTAACCCATATTCATGCATTCACCCAAGCCAAAAGGAGTAGTATAAGACATCATTGTTTCCATAGACTCATGTGAATACCCGATTGGTTTTATGATCCTCCAACCTAAGGCCAATATTGGAGGTTATCCTTTAATCCTTGGAAGGCCATTGTTAGCCACAACACATGCTTATATCAGTTGTAGGTCTAGGGACATGACTATTTCCCATAAGAATTATACTAAGAATCTCACTCTATCCCTCCTGCTAGACCTTTTCTAGACCTCAAGAACCCTCATTGATTTGAGGATAGTGATGACAAATTTTCTCAATCCCTTTTGACTCTTTACCTAGCTCTAATTCTTAAAGAACAAAATAAAGACTATGTGATTTGTACCTTTTTAACACACCCTCATATTAACAACAATTCTTCAATTGACATAGTCTTGAGAAAACAATCCTATGAGACATGTTCACCCATTAAGTTGACACAACAAGTGAAATCGATAGCTTCATTTAATACTATGGAATATAAAATTAAATCTATTAAGATCTACCTTAGAAAAAATCTTAATATTAATGCCTGGCTAGAACCCTCACAATAGAAGTTATTGGTGGAATTTCTCAAGAAGAATAGTAATGTGTTTGCATGGGATTACATTGATATGAAAGGAATATCTAATTTTTGTACTCACCACATTTACATAAAAGAGGACTCATGACATATCAGGAAACCCTAGTGGAGGATGAGTCCAACCCTTAGAGATATAGTTAAAGAAGAGTTATAGAAGTTATCAAATGTGGGATTCATTTATCCTATTTCTGATAGTAAATGGGTTTATCCCCTAGTTATTGTCCCCGAGAAGAATGGTAAGTGGCGAGTATGTGTTGATTATTGAGAGATAAACAAGGCCACACTGGAAGACTATTTTCCTATGCCCTTTATCGATCAAGTATTGGATACTTTAATAGGAAATAGTTTTTCTTGTTTCTCAAAGGATTCAATGGCTACAACCAAATTCAAGTAACCCTTGAATACAAGGAGAAAACCACTTTTACCTACCCATGGGGAACTTATTCTTATTGATTACTCCCATTTGGAATATGTAGTGCTCCAACAAATTTTCAATAGGTCGCTCTTGGGATCTTTTCCGACTTGACCAATGAATATGTTGACATTTATATAGATGATTTTATCATATATGGGGAACTTTTTAAGAAGCTCTAAATAATATTGAAAATGTACTAATCTGATGTTAGGAAACCAGGCTTTCTCTTAGTAACGAGAAATGTTAAATGCTTCTCACAAAATGGATCATGTTAGGACACCATATCTCTCCTAAAGGAATTTAGGCAGACCCCACCAAAATAGAGGTAATCCTGAAATTATTATTCCTAGCAACACAAATGGATATCCAAAATTTTTTAGGCTATGTAGGATACTATCAAAGGTTTATAACAAACTTCACAAAATCATCATCCCCATTATTTCACATTTTAACAAAACTACAGAGTTTCATTTGGATGATCAATGTCAATCCACATTTAATGCTCTTAAGAAAAAATTATCCTCTACCCCTATTTTGTGAGGCCCTAAATAATCCTTACCCTTCCATAATCACATTGATGCTTCAGATACAACCATTAGATCCATACCAGTTCAAAAACTTAGTAACACAAACCTTATGTTATTTATTACATTAGTAAGAATTTGACCCCAACCAAATTGAATTACATTGTCATTAGAAAGGAATTCCTCGCAATGGTTCATACCATAAATAATTTTTGTCATTATATTATGGGTTATCCTATATTTGTACATATTTATCATTCTACCATACGACATCTTATGAATAAATCAATTACACATGGTAGAGTGACCAGATGGGTTCTTCTCCTACAATAATTTCTTATTACTATCATTCATAAACCTGGGAAGAAGAATGTTGTTTCTGATTTCTTATCACAATTCCATCGTACCACTGAATCTAATCCTATAGAAGTTGTTTTCCTTGATGAACATTTCTTTTCCTTGTATACTAATCTGATTGGTTTGCAGATATTGCTAATTACTTAGCTGTAGGTAAACTCCCACAACACTTATCACATAGAGAATGATAGGACGTTATTAGAAGTAGTGATCTATACTCACTCTGCATGACCAACACAAAACCCATCCAGTCCTATGGGTGAACCATGCTCTTATACCACTCTATGACACCCTCCTCCCACATATACCCAAGTAACCAAAAAACTAAGGTAAACATGTGATGAGAAGATACTATAATATGATTTGACCTCCTAAGTCATGTTAAGGAAGTGGAAACGATGGAAAAACACCATATAGATCTTCAACATCAACAAGAGGACTCCTAAGAACCATACTAATCTTTTTGCTAACCAACCCCTAAGTCCTATTGACTTTTTATACCTCTTTACCTCTCGACACTCCCATGCTATGGGCATGCCAACATCCAGAGGGCTCTATACACTCCCACAAGCCTACATGCCTATGTCCAGGGACTATTTCCAGTAGGCCTGTGCCAGATTTCAGGGATTTTAAGGCACATTTCAAGCCCATAATTCTGGCCACATCCCAAAACTTGTTGTAACTTCTAGAATATAGTAAACACATGACGACAAGACTAATAAACCAAAAACTAATTCCAGGACTAGGCCTAACCATATTCAATTGGGACTGAATTTCTTTCAAACACTTGGCATCAATGCAATCTACAAGTGTAAATGACAAATGTAAGCATAAGGGTCTTATACTTATCTGAGATTCACTATGAGGCATTGTTTCCTTATCACTTTATTTGTACTTTCATCCATTAGGCCATAGATACATTTTCATTCAAATACAAGTAAAAACATGATGTGAGCCATACATAGCCACTGTCATAATACATATACATAACCAACATAATAGCAATAGAAATATCAATGAAATCACAACCATATGATCCACATATAAACCAATATAATACTCATAGAAATATAAGGAGAAGTAAACTCATATCAATGATGCAAAATCTAAACCCGAGATGGGACTACCATGTTCTAGTTGACCATAGAATGGCTGAGCCAAATCTCTCTTCAGCCATTCACCCTCGTGCCATATTCCAAACATTGTTGAGGGACAAAGTCCCCTAGGTTTTTTGGTCAACACCCTAGCAGAGCAGGGGTTATCTACAGTAAAAAACAAGCATTCCACACAACCATGATACTTAAATAAGCAAACTATGCAAATAGAGGTGCACCTGGGGGTCCTTCATACGGGTAGATCTAGCCAGGATCCAAACCCTCTTAGAGTTCCTCTCGATCCTTGAACCTGCAAAACAGCCAATTCAAATAAGTATAGCAATATATGGACAAAGTATCATATAGAAATCAACTTCATAAATTATTGAAAAATGGTTAATTATACATTGAAACAATTATTCATATGTAAACCATAACAATAACATCATATGCATAAAGAAGATTGATTTCGGGAACAAGACAAATGTTTCTTTATTACAGATAACTAAAACAAAGCAAGGAATGATATCACCTGAATCTTCCTCTTGCTGGCTCCAAGCATAACCATCCTCCAGGTCCGTCCAATCCCAAGTCTTCAAAAGGATTCTTCCATGACTCACACAAGGATATCTCAACTAGTGAAATGACATCATAACTCAAGGAAACAAGGGTTTCCTGTAGTGGGAGAAGTTCTAGATGCACAAGGATCTTCAGACTTGATCAGGGATAATCTCAGTAGAGTAATTCTCTCTCTCCTCTCCTCTTTAGGCCTTCCCATTGAAGCCTTTTTATACTTCTCTCAAAGTAGTTTTTTAGTTGGGAATTCATTGGGAACAGTTGGGCCACAGGCACTAATAGGTAATCAACAGGTAAAACCCGTGATCTCCGCCCAAAATTAAGGAGATTTAATTTTTCTAAGTGTTTTAAGACATATACATGGGTTGGGTATACACTGACTCGCATACACACACGTTTAGCTCAGGGAAATGTCACGTGCAGGGAGTAAAACACTATTTTTTAAGTATTTAGACCAATTCTGGAAGGAGGGGTTTCCCTAGGCCATAAATGCAGAATCACAAATATCAAGGGTGATATTTGGAGCTATAAAAGATGCCCCCTAATCTATGAGGTCAGAAGGGGTACATGATGGCCGAAATGTATTAAGTACATGGAAAGGAAACCTGTCAAAAACTGAGAAGGACTTCACCAAATTTCAACCTGCCAAGCCACAAAAGGAGATCAGAAAGAAACACTGTCTGAGGCAGGCATACCCATGCTCAGAGAAACTAAAGCATGTTTGCATATCAAGTACAAGTAGATCCACTAAGTATAGAAGTATAGGAGACTGCAAATACATAATGGATCATCTGATCATGATCGAACAAGTACATGTATGAATATCACATATAAGAAGATCAATGAAGCTGAAAGATGAAGTTGATCATTGATGTCAAAAATTGATCCCAATAGTACAAAATGAACATGATGGAATAAGATGATACTACACTGCAAAGTCGGGTGCCAGCATATAAAATGTCGCCATGAATGACTGCAACATATAAGGTGGACAGGTATCAACTAGTAGCAACATGAGCAACTGTCAAGTGAACCTATTAGAGTCGGTCTAGTGATCCCTCCGTCAGAGATCAAAGCTCTTTCTGAATTTCATGTTTAGGTCACCCATCAGTTTTGATCAGTTGCATTTCATTAGGCATGCCATAACTCTGATGGAATGGTTGGTGTCACTCATTCCCCTCATGCTTGGCATTGCTGGTTTAGGTCTATTCATAAAGATTCAAAGGTCATTTTTTTAAAAAATTTAGGTCTTAGGTCTAGGGTTGAGTCATTTTGTTTTGCAAAGTCCAAAAAGACCAGCAAGCCAGAGGGATGTCTTTGATAGATAGTCACTTCAATAATTTTCATCATTGTACAGATAAAGTATGACTTCTCTTCAAAACTCCATTTTGAAGATAAGTCGTCATCTCATTTTTGTAAAAAATTTCAAAATTTTCAATTCTTGAAATGTCCAAGTGCAGCCTTGGTCTCCTTTGCCAGAGCATATCACAGCTATCCCTGCAAAAAATTATCAAAGAAAATCATTATTTCAACCAAATTTGAAGAGGAAACCAAAAAGTTTAGAGTCTATTAATTCTAAAAAAGTGTCAACGACAAAACATAAGAAAATGGGTTATGGACAAAGAAAAAATCAAAAGGGAGTCTATATGAAAATATTTCACATCATTTTCAAACCATTCCATATACCAAGAGTGAAGAGCACCATTCAAAAGCAATTTTGTGAATTTTCATGCAAGTTGGAGAATTTCCAGGGTGCGCGGCGCATTAGGCACCAAAGCACAGTGGAAAATTGCACACGCGCGGAGCATCAGAGGCGTGCGGTGCGTTGGGTGAGGCGCGCAGCGAACTGGGGTTTAAGCCCAAACTTGATTTGGAAAAATACCAAAACGCATCCTCTCAGCACAAATTTGCAGGTAGGCTCATAGCCATGGCTTATTCTTAGTTTTTGAAAGGTTAATATAATGTATTTATGATATGTTTGCCCTAGAAAACCAAGTGGAAAACCCTCCTTTGTCCATGAAATTGCTGTAAGGTTTGAATGAAAAAACTGTTGTAGGGTTTCAAAAACTGAATGTTACCAAGGTTATCATTTTTTCCCATTTCCTTTTATTTCCCATTTCCCATATTCACCATTATTTTTCCCCAATAATTCCCTCATAAAGCCTACACTATACTCCCTCAAATCCTAGTCCCTCACTTCTATTACAAAACACATTATCCCTACCTCATGCCAAAACCCTAAAATCCAAGATTTTCATGTCCCTTCCCTTCTCTAAATTCCTTGTTTTATTTCCATGTTCCCCATTTCCCTAATGTTTTCCCTTTCCTAATATTCCCTTGTACATTTGTGTCCCCTTGGTCACAACATTTTTAGAAGCAAAAGAAACAGTTTACAGTCAATTGTGCACACAATTATACATCAGCATATATATATTCTAGCTATCTTGTTTCTAAAGACATGTCAGAGACTGAATCAGTATATGAGCAGGAGTATGATAGTGATTCTACACCAGGGGTAAATGTGCCAAATGTGCCACGGAGATATCACAAAGGTGGAAAAAGTGGTCAACATGTCATGGAGGAGCCTACTTCTTTGGCTCAATTGCAAGCTTGCCCACTTGCAATGGATTGTTTCCGGCGCCAATCATGTTTCCAATACTGTGAGATGATCTCACAAACTCAGCATCATCGGGAACTATTCCATTTATTTGTTCTACATTTACAGGATGGTCATGTAAACCTTGCCAGAGTGAATTTCACCTTGTCACCCGAGACTATTTCTCAGGCCACTGGGATACCAAATGTAGGGGAGGAATGGAGCAAACACCAGCTGCTAGACAGATTCTACTATGAGCCATATATCAAACCCAGGTATATGAGACACTTGAGCGCAGCTTTTCCTTTCAGATTCCTGAAAGATGAGTTTGCACCATTGATGAAACTCATCATTCAGTATTTCAGTTGCGAGGGCAGATTCTCGCATCTCTATGCATACCATGTCCGTTTGTTGATGCATTTCACAAGGGTACGTATGATGAACATTCTATTTTTCATGTGTCGCAACATAGAGAGGATGGTGCCTTTAGTACAAAGGAAGAGCCCAGCACATCAGCATAGGAGCATATATCATTATGCATTGATCAAAATCATAGTGATGCATCAGCTGGCACAGCAGGGTATTACTTGGGAGAATTTCATCTCCCGTGATTACTTTTCAGTGCTACAGCCTCCTCCAGAGATAGTTCATGATGAGGGAGGGCCTTCACAGCAGTTTGACATTCCTGAGACCGAGCATGTCAATGCTCCAGCATATGTGACATATCAGCGAGGCCACAGGGCCTTATTTTTATTTGCATGACGAGTATTATCTCCACCAGGGGTGGAAGGGGTCTCGTTGACTTCATCAGCATAGTGGGTATTATCTCCACATCATGTGGAAGGGGTCTCGCCTTCTTCTTCGGCATAGGTATAGATCCAGGATAGAGGTAAGAGGCCCATGTTTGATGAGGGTCCTTCAGGAGGTCAGGACATGGATATCATTGATGTTGATGCGAGCTCTCCTAGCTCGGAGCTAAAGGAGATCATCCGAGAGCAAAGGGTCGAGAATGAGTCGCTACAAAAGAAATTGCAGATGGCTAAGTGGGTGATCAACTACTTGGAGCAGCGCAACAAACAGCTGGAAGATGTGCATACACTTTATGAGCTGCAGAAAATCTGGGAAGACCGAGAATTGGCCCGAAGGAGACCCGCTGATTTGACACCTATTGATCGAGAATCAATGCTCATCTGGGTAAACACTCATTTGGAGAAGTTGTTGGCGAAGGCAAATAGAGACAAGGACATGCTTCGTCATATGAAAACTCACTATTGGGCTCGCATGCATGTTTGCAAAGCAAAAATGAAGATCCTAAAGAGGCGTTTCAACAAAGCGCTAAAGCGACGGAAAAAGCCCGATCCACTCCAAACTTTGGCCGAGGATTCATTGGCGGGGCACAACACATGATAGAGGGTCTTCACTCTGAATTTGAGCAAATTCCCAGAAAATTTTGTCATTTTGAAATTTTTTGGCTTGCAAAATAGGTTTTTTGGCTCAACGCATAGTGCGCAGCGCGCGACCCATAAGATTGGGAGGTCCAAATCACAAATGGCTTGTAGTTTTGGATTTATCATGATGAATTATACATGCTCAGCCATTGCCAAAGTATTTCATCAAGTTCTGGGTGACCAAAAGGCTCAAAAACATCATGAAAATCACCTTTCTGCCACTTTTTGCACCAACAGGAAGTACTTCCAGGAGAATGCACTTTTGGAGGGTCAAATGGACACCAAATTGGAAAATTCCACTTAGGTTAAAAGTAGACATCCAGGGCTTTCCAAAAATCTAACCTGAGCTTAATTTGGATGCTGGGAAGTGCCCCAAAAACAGGTGGAAAGGCGCGCAGTGCACACGGCTCAGGCGCGCGGCGCACAAGGTTTTTTGGCACAATTTTCATCATTCAGCTCAGGAAATGAAGCCAGTTTGACCAGTTTTGACTTGTGATGTGATTTTTCACCCCTCTTGATGTAATTAATGAAAAATTATGTTTTTTTTTACACTTATTTACCTATTCTAGATGATTCATTCACAAAATAGCAAAAGTTTAATGAATGAATTGGTTTCCTAGCTTATAGAGGCAAGTTGTTTTGACTGCCTAGATTGTAGTGCTTTGTTTAGAATTGGTTGAAACAGATCCTAGGATGATGACCTCGACCCCTAGAGGCAAGGGAATGTGTTGGCTTGCCTATATTATGTATTTTCTTAGTCATTTTAGGTTGGACTCTTGGGAATAGCTTGATACTCTATTGTACATATTTTATCTGCATTTTTGGCAAAGGAAAGACCAGGGTTTTGTAGCACTGTTTGGGATTCATGCGGATTTATGTGTTTATGGTGTGCTTCTTTCAGTATTTGTAACTTTTTTATGTGCATCACTTTCCTTCTCTTACCTTCTGCAATTGAACAAATGAAGTGTTAAGGTAGAATCCATAATTTGCTATGCTCTGCCTTTAAGTTTGTTTAATTTTCCATGTTTTCGTCTATTTATGGAGAATCCTTGAAAGTTTCTTGCTCTCCTTAACCCCTCACCAGTCAGATCTATCCATTCAATCCATTTAAAAACATCAAAACAATCGCCTATCTTTCCCCAAGCAGACCTCTGCAAAAACTGTGCCTCATCCCCGCACCCAAAATTGTCTTTCCCTTGAATTCAACAAATTTTCAAAAAATCAATTTCAAACTCCTTGTACTTCATACCTAGCCTAAAATTAGTTATCAAATTAGTCATCTCGACCTTATTGATCACCTTTTGCCGAGATTGACTCAGAGAGAGCCCTCTCCTGTCCTCGTAGGGCTAGCTACGAGGCTGAGCGTGGTTTGATGTAGCCTCGAGTTTTACCTTATTTCAGCCTAAGGTAGATTTGAGCACTAACAGAACCAATGAACACTGATGCAACTTGAGGTCTTCATCAACCGTCATGGTACATTTCTACACAATGGGAATGAATGAGCTGAAGTTGACCATGTGAGAAATCGTTTGATTACCGGTCATTGATGTATATCGTTAACAAACGCAAGACTACTCACCGATAATGATAATGAGAGTTAAGGAACCCAGTACAATCTAACAAGTGCGAATAGATGATCTGAAGTCAAACACCTGGAAGAATCTATCGATCAAGAGACAATGATGGTTTCCCACTATCAATAGCGAAGGATCTGCCACTAATGACTGCAAACCCCAAGGTATTGCAAAATGGACTCTAGACCTTTGCCCCAGAGAAATGAGTCATAGTCAATAGGGAAAGATCCGCTAGAAGGAAGGCATTAATGCATCCTTCATCAATCTAGCATGAGTGTAACCCATAGGCCAACAATGTGGAAGGAATTAGATGAAAAAGATGTAGTAACCCAACCAAAGAATGTTTCCAACGTACACAAGATGTAGCTAGTGCACGACAGAAACCCTTTGAACCAACCAATAATTAAAGCTGACACAAAGGCGAGGTATCCACCAATAGGGTCAAATGGAAACCAAGGTACTACACGAATGCCAATGTATGATAATGTAAGCTGACGTCAAACACAAGGGAAACCACTCAATCAAAGACCCATGATATTGATCGATGTTGAGCAGAAGGTGACCTATCAATAATGAAAATTGGGCCAGGGTGTGGCTCTAGGCCTATCCTTAGAGCAAGATGTCGTCATTGATAAGGACAAGACCCGCCAGCAAGAAGTCAATGGAGACCTTCTCAAACCGGCATGAGTAAAGGACCAATAACTAATGTGATGATAGCCAAGACACTGACAATCAGGAATGGCTGACTAAAAAATGAGTCAAGGGACACCGTAAAGAGGCCGACTCAGGCTTACTTCCCTTGAACAAAAGCATGACTCAAATGATGACTTTGTGGTAGCATATGATAACTTTGTATAAGTTCGCCACCCAGGAGACATGAATGAACTCTTCATATGATTGGAAGAGATAACCAATCGGAGGAGGACTAACTCAATAACAAGGTTAAGGCATACCTAAGCCAAACTAAATCCCACCCAAATGAAGGAAACACTTTGTTTGAGTGCTTTTTTCAAGGGCGACATGACTCTAGCTACCAACAATAAATGGAAATATTGTCCCATTCCCGCTCTTTTTAGAATATATAATTTTTTTTGTAATTTTCATTAAGCTTGAAAAAGAATAAAAGAATGCTATAATACAGTGGAAATAATGAGTGTCGGTGAAGCAAATGATCTAGTTCCTGGGATTGGAACAATCCTATGCTCAATGTAGGGAGGCGGAAACTAGTCAAAGACACTCAAAGGTATGTTCCTTCCATGGGTCATAGTGTGTCAATTTGTAGAAGTTAAGGGATTGCAAGTTTGATTTTGCAAATGACTTGGTCAAAAGGGGTTTAAACACGAGTGCAAGTGAAGCTGACTAAAGTCCAAAAGGTGTAAATAGTCAATATGCAATGTAGTAGTACAACTCAACATGAAGGAGCCTCTAGGGTATAAGGCCAGAAAGAAGCGAAGAAGCAAAGAGGAATGAGTCTTCAGTGCATAAGTCATGGCGAGACTAAAGAGGACTCCTGAGTCTAAGAGCAATAAATCAGCATGAGTGCCAAGTGACAACAAGGTACTATGTAGGGCACTCATGCTAAGGTAGGCTCTACCACACAAGTCATGATACTTCTAAGCAATTAGAAGGTTCTACAACATAACTTGGTGGGGTCGATCCCAAGGCAAAAATGGGAAAGGAAACTGATAAGTGCATAGTGCAAGTGGAAAAAACTAACCTATATGCTAGTTTCGGGAACCAATACCTGTCAGAACGGATCAACCATAAAAATTTCCAAAGAATAAATCTTCCAAGTTCTATAAACATAAATAGGAACACTTGACAAGAAGTTAATACATCCCACATATCAACTTCATATAAAATCTTGTGTTATAGAATACAAAACTTGAAAATGTGTACCTCATGTATATCAATATGGTACAGGGAACCACGTAACCTTGCAGCTTACGCATAATAGTTCTTCTGGACAAACCCCTTGTAGGGCTCAAGCTAAGGACTCCTTTGGTAGTCAAAACTCATGGCTTCAAAGAGTTCCTCCTATGAAGGCAAATCAATTTTTGAGAAATCATGAGAACTACAAGGATCAAAAGAGGGAATTAAGGGGTCCCATGTCCCTATAGGAAGAACCTCTCGGTAAACTGTTGGGACCAAGTCCCAAGAAGGAAAATAATAAGTCAAAGGATCCTTCTCAGAAGCGATTAAACATTGAGGATTCAATGCCTACTTGAACACTTGGAACAAACCAAGGGGTATTCTACAGTAAGCTCGAATTAGGGTGGTGATTATTGGATGCAAGCTGATCAATAGTGACCATATTCCCTTTATGAGGAAAGCACATCACTCGAAAGAGTGAAGACACCACAGCATTCATAGCATAGACATGATCACACCCAAGTAGCATACTAAAGTATAAAGGGATATCAAACACCATCATATCGATTAAGACAGTCTTCCCACCTAAAGTATTAGGCAATTGAGGAAGAACACTCATAGATTCACTAGGCCTTCTATCATATGCTAACAACTGACTCTTAGTTGTCAACAACTTTGGGGAACCCAAAGCTTTCCAAGTCAAAGAGGATATAATACTTGTAGAGGATCCTTCATCCACTGTACATCGATAGACATTTGTGGAATTAACCCTGACCTTTATTTGGAAATGTGAAGCAGAAGGAAGACAAGTCTCAACAAAACTATCCCAATTAAAGGAAAAACTCCTAGAACTTGGAGGGGGAACATTCGAAGAAACCGGAATGCCCTCTATACCAGAAGACTCTATACTAGAGATCAAACAGACTCTTTTGTTAGGAACTTCACCCCCTAAAAGAGGAGTGTAATCAGCCAGAGATTGCACTGGCTCTACCACATAATCAACCAATGGTTGATGGGATTGACGAGAAACCATATCAGATGCAGGAGCAAAATAAATTTTAGACTCGGACCATATCCTTTGTACCTCTGGAATACCAGGGCATACATGAGTAATATGGTTGCCCTTGCATATCTTACAAGGAAACTTAGGCTTAAAACTTCTACGTCCAGGTTTCTTATCACCCTCCATTCTGCCAACATGACTAGTCGTGGTTTGCGTAGAGTTCTGAACATTACTTGCAGAGGTTAGTGACTCTTTGCTAGTATGACTTGCAGTGACTAGACTTGTGCCCCCAACATGACTTGCAGCAACTGAAGGCTCATCTTCAACATGACTAGTAGAGGTTGGCAATGAAGTGCTAGTATGACTTGCAGTGATTATACTTGTTCCCCCAGCATGACTTGTAGCGTCTAAAGGCTCATCTTCAACATGACTAGTAGAGGTTGATGATGAAGTGCTAGTATGACCTACAGTGACTAGACTTATGCCCCCAACATGACTTGCAGTGGCTGAAGGCTCATCTTCAACATCACTAGTAGAGGTTGATGATGAAGTGTTAGCATGACTTACAGTGACTAGACTTATGCCCCCAACATGACTTGCAGTGGCTGAAGGCTCATCTTCAACATGACTAGCAGAGGTTGGTGATGAAGTGCTAGTATGACTTGTAGTGACTAGACTTGTGCCCCCAGCATGACTTGTAGTGTCTAAAGGCTCATCTTCAACATGACCAGCAGAGGTTGATGATGAAGTGCTAGTATGACTTGCAGTGACTAGACTTATGCCCCTAGCATGACTTGCAGCGGCTGAAGGCTCATCTTCAACATGACTAGCAGAGGTTAATGATCAAGTGCTAGTATGACTTGCAGTGACTAGACTTATGCCCCCAGCATGACTTGCAGTGGATGAAGGCTCATCTTCAACATGACTAGTAGAGGTTGATGATGAATGGATAGAATTATTCTTCTTCTTCGTCTTCCTATTTATCCTATTTTTAGATTTCTTATTACAAGAAGGAGGAGAAAGAGGAATCCTATATTTCTCTTTGAAAGAATATGAACAATTAACATCCATTCGATGCCACTGAAATAAAGCATTCAACTAAGAAGCTTCAAGAGCATTTGGAATATTCGAAGTGGACCACAACCAAACTGGTAGTCTAACTTCCAATCCAGGAATATTCAAGGTGGCCATCAAGGGAGTACCAATGTTTCCAAAGAAAGGAAAAGCACAAGGATCGCCTTTTGGGAGGGTACCTTGGTTGGTTTCCACAGGAATATGGGCCATATCTAACTCATTCGTAGACCCTTCCCTTACGAGAAAGTACAAATGACTTTTCAAGGAAGATAGACATACAATCAAAACCTTTGCCCTTGAGGAGGCAACTCCACAACTTTCAAAAGAACGACCAAAAGCCTTTCAAGATCGACAGAGTGGCAAGTCAGTCACTCAGAATATAAAGTCCAAAAGTGATTAGACAAAAATACCTAAAGCCAACTATATACAAGGAGCAAAAAGCACTCAACTACAAAGTCCCTAAAGATACAACCAATCAAGCAACTTCCAAGTATTTCCGCTCTAGGTGATGAGGACCGAACACCAAAATACAAGAAATTGAAGTAGGGGCCTTCTGAAGATAGTCTAGGATAATGACAGCCTATGACTACCAGCGAAGGTATTAGAGGAACTTACGCAGACCTCCAAAAAATAGCCTGTGTTGGTGCAAGCCCCCGAGCTTCACAAGGGTGCCCTCCAGAAGTACTACTGAGAGTGATACAACATTGACGTCAGGTGCCACGGGATTCCCCTCCGTAGCCACCTGTGTAGATCCCTAGGATAAGCAACTAAGGTTACCAACTCATGTCAGAAGCCAGGTGGAACATTCTTGAGGTAAGATCAGACAAGTAGAAGAGGGGGTATCTCTCTTCCTTATCTTCAAAAACCCTCGTGCTTAACTCCCAGATCCGGAGCTTTCCTATTCTCCCTAACGCTATTGGATTTTCACTCTCTATTCAAACTTCTATGTTTGACAGTTTAGAGTGACCTTGGAGAGTTTACTTTCCTCTCACCTAATCCAAGCCCCTAAATATCCTAAAACTTGTTGGTGTGTTTAAATCGACAATATAAAAAAGCTCTAGTATATTTTAATTAACGCTTGATTTTAAAGGCTGTTCTTTTTAAGTCAAGGGTATGGGGGTGAAACCGACGATGTGTGTATGACTCAACCAAGATCAAAGAAAAAGTAACCACATGAATAAAATCATTTTTCTTTCGACGAAAAGCAACTTCTACTTGGGTTCTAAGAAATACCTAGAAAGCAAAAAACTTTTTCCTTTTCTTTTCTTGCAACATACTTCACACACACAAAAGCTAGAATGCTTTAACAATGCAAAATTATCCTAATGCAAGGTGTAATGAAGATGCAAGAAACTTAAGATTACTCTAAAGCAAAGAATGAAAGAAAAAATTTTATTGCTTCTAATTAGTCACCTTAGGTGTTCAAATAGAATATAACTTCCTAATGCAAATTTTTGTCCAAACACTAAAAGAAAATCTTAAGGCAAACAAAATGCAGTCTCACTCGCAAAAAGTAACCAAATCAAAACAAGGCAAAAGAAAGAAAAAACCAAGTTTTTAAGAAGCTTTTCTTTTTCATAAAAGCAAAGAAAAACACAACTTTTCAAAAGCGCTCCAAATACTATTGAAGACCTTAAGACCGAAAAATAGGCAACAAAACACTTTGCAAGTTATCAACTTAATATGGGTGAAAACTCAACAAAATAGGTGTTTCAAGATGCCCTAAATGACCAAAAAGCAACAAAAGGAGTTTGGTGACAATGATCAAAAGACCAAGAAAGACAAATTTCAAAATCATCACTCAACAACTTTCAAAAAGCGAGAAAAGCAAATGGCCACAAGATGTAGTTTTGACACAAAGCAAGAAGATCAGAAAGATAAAGTTTGTCACAAAGATTGAAACCAATATTTCTACTCTAGAAGGCCAGAACAGCTAAGATTCTCAGAAAGAAATCTCGTGTGCTAAAACAAAAATGATGACACTTGCAACAAAACAAAACAAGACCAAAAATTTCCAAAACAAGAGAGAATTCACAACCGTTAACTTGTTGCAAAACCAAAGACTGACAACAAAAACTAACTACTTAGGAAATACTTAGACTAGAAAATAAATCTTCTAAGATAGAAATACTTGAAAAAATCTTGGAAAATTAAGGTGTACGTGGCTGTGTCAATACACAGTTGCGTGTATACGCGATTCAGCCCAAAGAAACCTACGTATACGTGGGTTCATATGGGGAACTTGCGTACATATGCCACTGTAGCCTGACAAAACTGCGTATATAATAGTTCACAAGAAAAAACAAAAAAGAGGTCTGAAGAAACTACTCAGACTTAAATTCTGAGTTCCTATAGGAACAGACAAATCAGTTACAGCAAGAAAACTAATGGCTGAGCCCTGATTGGCTTAAATTAACCCAAACTAGGAACAAAAATACTATTGTCCCCAGCAGAGTCGCTAATTTTGTTGAGGGACAAAGTCCCCTAGGGTTTTGGATCAATACCCTGGCAGAGCGGGGGTTATCTACAGTAAAAAACAAGCATTCCACACAGCCATGATACTTAAATAAGCAAACTATGCGAAGAGAGGTGCACTTGAGGGTCCTTCGTTTAGGTAGATCTAGCCAAGGTCCAATCCCTCTTGGAGTTCCTCTCGATCCTTGAACCTGTAAAATAGCCAATTCAAAGAAGCATAGCAATATATGGACAAAGTCTCATATAGAAATCAACTTCATAACTTATTGAAAAATGGTTAATTATACATTGAAACAATTATTCATATGTAAACCATAACAATAACATCATATGCACAAAGGAGATTGATTTTAGAAACAGGACAAATGTTTCTTTATTGCAGATAACTAAAACAAAGCAAGGAATGATATCACCTGAATCTTCCTCTTGCTGGCTCCAAGCATAACCGTCCTCCAGGTCCGTCCAATCCCAAGTCTTCAAAAGGATCCTTCCATGACTCACACAAGGATATCTCAACTAGTGAAATGACATCATAACTCAAGGAAACAAGGGTTTCCTGTTGTGGGGGAAATGTTGGAAGCACAAGGATCTTCATACTTGATCAGGGATAATCTCAACAGAGTAATTCTCTTTGTTCTCTCCTCCTAAGGCCTTCCTAGTGAAGCCTTTTTATACTTCTCCTAAAGTAGTTTTTTAGTTGGGAATTCGTTGGGAACAGTTGGGCCACGGGCACTAATAGGTAATCAACAGGTAAAACCCATGATCTTTGCCTAAAATTAAGGAGATTTAATTTTTATTTTTTTTTAAGTGTTTTAAGACATATACGTAGGTTGGGTATACACTGAGCTACGTACACACGCGTTTAGCTCAGGGCAATGTCACGTACAGCGAGTAAAACACTATTTTTTAAGTATTTGGACCAAGTCTGGAAGGAGGGGTTGCCCTAGGCCATAAATGTAGCATCAAAAATATCAAGGGTGAGATTTGGAGCTATAACAAACATGAATGTGGGACACAAACCAAAAGAACCAACCATGGCATCCTAAGGCTAAACCACCTCACCCTCATCAATAGAAACCAGGATTTACCACAATCCATCCCAAGTCACTAGGCCAGCACAATGAACATGTAATAACATGATTTACCATGATCTCCACCAGATCACTAGGTCAAACAAGTATGGATGCCACTGGATTTCGTCACCTACACCGTGAGGAATTTTCTTGTCTCCTAGTCTCTCAAGCTTTACCGCAATCCAAACTTGAATCACTAGGCCCTAAACTGAGACTTACTGTCCAAGATTTACCGCATATCCCAAACCCAGGATTACTAGGCCCAACATAGAGCATACCACATCTTAGCTTTACTGTATATCCTGCCATTCACTGACAAGGATTCATTGGCCTGACAAGGTAACATAATCTTGCCTTTACCACAACCCAAAGTCTAACTCAGGGGTCACTAGGCCAGTGGCTTTACTGTGATCCATATTTTGGTTCAAGGACCACTAGGTCATGTGCTCTATCATTCGAAGATCCACCTCACTTAGATTCAAATCCATTCAAAAATCCAGCTCAACCAAAACATGAGAACCCCATCACACCATGGCTATCCAAAAATGGAAAGGCTAGGCTGAAAACACTATTATACATGGCAAAACCCATGCCATAACAATGAAGAACCACATGTAATACCATGCATTCCAAATATAGCAAGGAAAATACACATCGAAATCAATACTTGCAATGAATATTATTGTAGGTTCTTAATCCTTCTCTTCCTTGCTTGCTCCTTCCTTCCTCTTGCCTTCTTTTCCTTTCTTTATCCAATGAAAAACTTAAGAAAAAGCTTGCCAATTGATCCTCCAAATCATTTTTATCAATGAGGCATCTATTTTCTTCAATTTCCTCCTCACATGCAACCTGTGACTTTTCACCTTCCTTTTCTCCTATTTTCCTTTATTTTCATAAATAAATGTGTCAAAAATATGTTTGCCTTTCCAAAGCCTTCGCCATTTCCTTTGCCAATTTCCTTTAGCCATAATACCCGAAATGAACACCCATTAGGATTTTTTTTCCCACCATTCATCTTGGAATATGTGTCCCATCACCATGGCCTTATATATTCTTACATGGATTTTTAACCAGGGTTGTTACAAAGGCAGAGTTTAGTGCCCATAGTTTATTTTTTTTATGCAAATTGAATAGTAACATCCTTTTGTTTATAAGTGAATAGGATAGATCACTCAGAATAGTATTGTTATTTTTGAATTGTGTTATGTTTTACTGTATGATAGAATAGTTTATGTTTAATTTTATTTTTAAATTTATGAAAAGTTTCTTTTAGTATGGTTCTCATTTAATTAGTTTAAAATAGGATTGGTATTAGTCTCATATGTAACGGTCATAAACAATTAAATCACTGCAAAATTGAACATTAAAACAAGTATACTACCTTGCTAACTTTCGGTGGCATTGAGCTTACCAATTGTGATCTTGGGTAACCAAAGGGACATTTAGTTGAATTGAGTTAATAGGTAAAACCTTTTAAATGTGACCTCCAATTTGTATCATCATAATAAGTTAGAAAGATTTCCTTCACATGCATATAGCATTGAGAGTCTCACAAGCTTACCAACCTCAACCAACAATTAAATTGACTATGTGTTTCAACAATATTTAGAAAAACAAAAATATCATCACCCCACATTATGGTCATCTTTCTGAACTTAGTGGTGTATTCGTGTACACTCTACCCAAACTTCTACTTGAAGTAGTGCCATCATATCCACTGGTCTTCTACATACCAAATAGGGTGAAATTAAGACTTTATGAAGGTTTTAAAGTCCTACTACTTATTCACTGGAGGTTCTATCTACAACCTCAAGGTCTTTGCGTGGTTTTCTTACCAATTCAAGACATGGCCCTCTAATTTCAGCCACACAAATAAAATCATTTATTCTTCCTGAATATGATGGACATTGAAATACACTTCTAATTGCTGCAACAATTGATTTAGCTTTAGAGCATCAATCTCACCTTGCTAGCACTTGATATCGAAATTCACTTCCATTTTCAATAGTGATTGTGAATATTCAAGGCACTCCAACTGGGTTGATATTTTTCGGGTTATTTCCTTGGTTGGTTTTTTATTTCTTCCTGATCTCCTAATCTCCCCTCTGATCTATCCTCTACATTAGAACCCCCATATTATCCAAATAGCCCAATATTATTTCTCAGGGATGGCACGAGGATATTTAAATTATGTTTTATATATCTACAATTTGTGCTTCCAACTATGAAAACCTCCCCTTTATAGGATTAAGAGGTTTATTCACATGTTCACCATCCATGACTATGGTTTTATGAGTTTTTGCTTACCCGATCTAGATCCCCTATAAATCTCCACAATATACTTAAAGTAGCTTGCTTTGATAGCAATATGATCCGTAAACTTCCATGGATATTCCACTGGATAATTCATCACAATGAGATTTGATAAAACTATATTTAACAATATGAAATTTACACTATCAGGATTTTATTTCTCATTATATTTCTAGATATGTAGAGTATTGTTAATTATGAATACATGAAAATTAAAATTATGCATAAAATAGAGAACAAGGAAAAGAAAACTCACAAACCACAATCTCACAAAAGATATGATTTGGGAAACCCATTTTGAAGAAAACTTAGCTAGAAGGTGAGGTCACTCTTCTCTCTTTCTCTAAATAGAAAATGGTTGCAAGTATAGAGAAGTATTATCTATGCTCGTGGGATACTACAATGCACAAATCCTTGTTGTGCTCTATCTATGGTCCCTATTGTCTATTTTTTCTCATATATGGAACAAATTCACTCGAAAATAATCACAATTATATAATTCAAAAATCCATTTATAATCACGATTATTCATCTAAACCATATCATGCATCAAGAGGTTCAATATCTAAACCAAACACTGTAAAAAAAAATGTTAGGATACATATCCTCAATGATTTTTCTTTTTGACATACAATTATGAGTGTTATAAATGATGACTATGACTTGACTTGAATGGCATTGTACAAACAAATTATTGAGTGGCTTTAATCAAGGGTTTTGTAGCACTGATGCCACTACTATAATGATTCGAATAGTCATGTGATGAAAGGATGTTGGAACCAATAAAAGACAAATAATATTTATCAATTAATTACTTTTAACATTTGTCCAACCATCACACATAATGGATACCTCATTTTCATTCCAAACATTTGTAAATTATCCTTAACCAAAATATATTTTGTCTCTTTCCCCGTTAATTCTTTTGGTTCTAAATTTGGCATACTTGGGATTTTTGTATGGTTTATGAAAAATATATAGGTTTAAATATAAATATTTCATACTTTCCTTGTTTTATGTCTTTCTCATTTGAAATTTTCTTTAATATATATTAAATTTTAAAAATAAATCCAAAAAATATACTTTCAATAAAGATGATATGAATGAGAACTATGTAACCAACCATGTGACCAGTTGTAGGCACTTGCTTTGGGTATCTTTGAAAGCTATAAGGCATATCTTTGAATCATAAAGAGGATTTATCCCTAATGGTGTATAAGTTGATGGCTTTGTATCTACTGCTAACTTTGGTATTGTCTATGCTAGGCCACCCTCCCCCCTGAAATTTACCACTTTGACAAGGGTGTGATAGCACGCTTGTCTCAAAAAGGGCTCAGTGGTTCAAGGAATGAGATACCATAACTTAGTGGTGTTGGTCCAAAGTCAAGTTCCAAAATAATAATCTTAACAAACTTCCCTAACTTGTGATTAAGTTAGTATTTGCTAGAAAGGTTTCGCTAAGCGAAAGCTACTTTCCCGCATTGGGGAAGGAAGTTTCATTCTTGTTGGAGCTGCAAAGCTCTTTTCATAGGGGCTCAGGTCGGGGCTTTACTCTTTTTATTATACTTTGTACATATATACATTATTTTAATATACAATTTAACACTTTAAAAAGAAATTACCTATTTAATAATAATAATAAAGTTTTAAAATTTATGTTTATTTTTTTGTAACTCAATTGTTTCTATTAATTTGAGAAAATTTTACATCGTGGTGAACACAACTTCAAATCAAAATAGGCCTCACTCTTGTTGAATTTGTTGGTCAATAGGTACAAACAAAAAGACAATGACATCAACAACAAAAAGTCTAGAAGACCCAAGATCAACGACCCAAATGGACCATAACTATCTAAACACCAAAATACATCCCACACTCATCATTAACCATCCAGGTTAGCTAGAGTCGGCTTATCAGGCTCACCACCCATAGGGTGGTGAAATGGTTCATGAACATGAGATTCTATGTGTGCCATTCTCCCTTCAAATTTATCTAGTTGTTCTTGGAGCTACTTCTGGCCTCTACAGAGGGAGACAAGTCAATCAAGAATATGACACTGATTATGTTGTATGTCATTCAAGAAACTAATGACCTCATTACAATCATTATGTCTATCTCGAGCCAATTTTTTAACCACTATTGTCAATTGACGAAAATGGGCCTCTAGGGAAGCAAAGGGTAGAGGCAGGTCCATGTGCCCAAGGGAGACATCATGTGGTTGCTCAAATTCCTTTGAATCATCTTGTGATGTAGCATGATGCACAACTCCCCATTCCCTTGGTCTCACCCCTCTCTTGGGTCGACCTCTTTAACAAAGCATGTTCATTTTGTGGTAGATATCCTTTCACCCCCACCACCTCTTCCAACCCAAATCTAAATTGGTGGCACATGTGCGCTCGCTAGAACATAAAGTTACATCCCCTGCAACACTCGTGCCCCACTCCCATGCTCCACAAAAGAACCCCTAACCAAAAACTCCTTGACTAAGCTGACTGTTGCTGACTGTAACCCTAGGGGCACCAATATCTTCTCCCTTACAACCTTCAAAACAACACCCCTCAATGGGAAGAAAACCACCAACTAATACCACAATCGCCCATTTACACCATTGAATGATACAATTGACCACCCTGACCTAGTCATGGGGCTTCTAGCACTAACCACCCTTCTCTCCAAGGCCCTAGAACATCTTAAAGATAATATAAAAGTAAAACATCAGGAAATTAAAACCAACAGATGCAAGAGAAAGAAACTACTATCAGAGTAATGCCAATAGGGCCACCAAAAAGATGTAGAGACCCTCTTATCCAACCCAAGACCTACACTAGGGCCCAATCCACACATAACATATAAACCATACTGACTATTGAAACTACGAAAACCTAAACAAGATAGATTTACCTTCAACTAGGCGGGGGTTGCTAGCCCAAAGCCTAGACAGAAGAAGATCCTTGCTTCACACACCACCTCCCACTTAACCAACATTGAATTGGCCCCCTGCTTCATAATTTGTTGAGATCCAAGGTCTCATATAACACTCTGCATCATCTAAGGAGCCAACACCACACCATTCTTCTTCCTTCCATTGCCCTTTTTATACAATGACCTATCAAAGAATGGGAATGGCTTGATTGGAAATCCTCTAATCTCACCTGAACACACATCACCCCCATCACTCCTATTCATCATGACCTGGCACTTACAAATGCACTCTACTGCCAATACAAACTCGATTATACACTAAATATTCTCTCGAACATTCATCTCCTCCTCGCCCCTAAGGCTTGCTTGATATGCTTCATAAACATTAATGACATGTGGGACTAACATGGACACCCATGTCGTGGACTTCTACTTGGTTGTATACAACACCCATCGAGGAAAAAATTATGTTTAACTTAAATTTCAATAAATATTCAATATATTTTCATAACATTATAAATTATTTAATATAATCAATAATAAAATTTGATGTTTAATTTAAATATATTTTTGAAGGCATAGTCAAATTTATAGACCAAATGGTTTTTCATAGAAATGTGACCCTACGATTTCAAGCAAGATTTTGATTCTTTATTATTTAAAATACAT